>CAEFZX010014654.1:0-179797 GCA_903066825.1 Alfaro cultratus | reverse complement strand
TTACCAGAAAACACGCTCATCTCTTAGCAACTGATTAACAACAAACATTGTTATTGTTCAAAAACATGAGATTTCTTATGCTCTTCTGAAATATTACTTAACTTACACAACTGAACAAGAATTGTTCAGTTGGTGAATTTTTCAGAAAAGTGAAAACGTTTTTTTTGGTTTGTTTGTTTTTGTCATTGAACACAAAAGTAAAAATCTGATTTATACTTCGTGGCAGTTCGTTACCAGAAAAAAAAAAGTTAATTTCTTACCACCAAATTAATAACAAGAAATGTTGTTTGTAAAACATAAGCTGTTTTGAAATACTGCTTATTTGCTAAGACAAGAAATTTACAGTTGGTAAATTTTGCAAAAGTAAAAATCAGATGTTTACTTTGTGGCACTTGGTTACCAGAAAACACGCTCATCTCTTAGCAACAGATTAACAAATACTGTTATTGTTCAAAAAACATATTTCTTCTGCTCTTTTAAAATTCTACTATACTTACACTACTTAAGAATTGCACATGAATCTTTCAGAAAATTTAAAAAAAATTGTTATTGGTGGTGAACATATTATAAAACAGACAAACACTAAAGATCTGAATCATATTCGTGACAGTTCGTTGCCAGAAAAAAAAATACGTCAATTTCTTAACACTAAATTAATTATGGTTTATAAAATATAAGCTATTTTACTTTTTGGCACTTGGTTACCAGAAAACGCGCTCATCTGTTAGCAATGAGCTAAGAGATGACAAATATTGTTATTGTTCAAAAAACATAAGATTTCTTCTGCTCTTTTGAAATTCTACTTATTTTATACTACTTAATACTTAAGAATTGTGCAGTTGGTGAATTTTTCACAAAAGTTAATTTTTTTGTTGTCATAGGTGATGTAGGTGTGAGATAAAAAATCAGACACAGACTCCAGCCATTATGGAGCTCTAAATCTTTGCTTTCTGCAGTTCTTTGGACATTGCATTACAATCCACAGCCTGACAAGACATTCCAAACAACAGGAGGGAGCGTCCTCTGCTGATTCAAACCACATGGCTTTTAAAGCAAGGCCAGCACTAATTAAGGGGCGGAGACAATTACATTTCCAGGTAGAAGAAGGGAAAAAAAACATTTGTGCTAAACAATATTCCTAAACAAATATTTACAGATTTACAACTAACAATTTCACAACAACAACAAGGTGGGCCCAAACAAAAGTAAGATAAGAAATTCTACTTATCTCCCCTCCTTCTCAAACAATGGACCTTCCCAGTAAGGTAGATTGGAAACACCAGGTCCTTGTCAGTACTGCTCATGGGAGCGCTTCCATGGCAACACATGAACTCAAATAAAAGAGAGGATGATTAAAACAAAAATATTAAATAAAGCAAGTATATAGGAAGCACAAAAAACAACTGTTAAAGAGGGGGTAAATCCCTCACAGGTGGTAAATAAATTATAGAACAGACATTCAACACAAAAGTAAAAATCTGATTTATACTTTGTAGCAGTTTGTTACTAGGAAAAAATGCTCATATCTTAACACCAAATTAATTAGTATTTATAAAACATAAGCTGTTTAAAATGCTGCTTATTTGCTGAGACACAAGACATTTACAGTTGGCCAATTTTGCAAAAGTAAAAATTAGATGTTTACTTCGTGGCACTTGGTTACCAGAAAACGCGCTCATCTCTTAGCAACAGATTAACAACAATTACTGTTATTGTTCAAAAACGTAAGATTTCTTCTGCTCTTCTGAAATACTACTTATATTATGCTACTTAGTACTTAAGAAGAATTGAGTTGATGAATTTGGCAGAAAAGTGTTTTGTTTTTTGGCATTGGTGGTAAATATATTGTAAAACAGACGTTCAACAAAAGTAAAAATCTGATTTATATATACTTCGTGACAGTTCGTTAGCAGAAAAAAAAATTGCTAATTTCTTAAAACCAAATTAATAACAAGTAATATTATTGTTTATGAAACATGAGCTGTTCTAAAATACTACTTATATTTGCTTAGACACAAGGAATTTACGATTGGTAAATTTAGCAAAAGTAAAAATCAGACATTTACTTCGTGGCACTTGGCTACCAAACAATGCGCTCATCTCTTAGCAACAGATTAACAACAAATACTTATTGTTCAAAAAACATAAGATTTCTTCTGCTCTTCTGAAATTCTACTTATTCTATACTACTTTCTATACTTAACAAGAAATGTGCAGTTGGTGAATTTTGCCAAAAAGTGAAAAAACATATATTTTTTTGTCATTGGTGGTAAATTATAAAACATATATACTTGTCTGTAGTAAGCGTTCTGCCATGGTGGCGTTTCTGTAGTTCTAACTAGAAGCTCTGCCCTCCTCTGTAGGAACTGAGTGTTCCTCCATCTCTGTAGTTCTCTGTATGTCTGCCCTCCTCAGTGTTCTGTTGCTATGGTAATTAATCCTCTCTGAAAACTGTCATGTGTGAGTGAGACACAGAGGGGCAGACAAAATTCTTTAGAATCTGTTTTGATTTGAATTTGGCTTGTTTTTCGCTAATTACGTCGCCTGCATACTGAGATCTATCGCCACGCAGCGGTACGAGGCGCATTAACGGTGAAAGGACGCGGTGTAGAGTAATAGGTGCCTTCCATGCATTGCATGGAGGTGTTGAAATGCCCTGCTTCCCTCTCTGGGGATCTTCGCAAGGCATTTCAATGCTCTACTATGCATTGCTATGGCAGGCCCCATTGATAATAAAGAATGGAATATTTTCTAATAGCTAGCACGTTGAAATCTTAAGTTTTGTCACAGATAAGGTTTTCAAGATGTCAAAAACACAAATCTATATATCAGCTATAACTTTTAATGTATTTTATTTGGATGTCTTTGTGACAGTGAGGAAGTGCATAGTAATGAAGTGGAAGGAAAAATGACACAAAGCTTTCTTTTGTACAAATAAAACTTTAAATAAAGATGTCCATTTGTATTTAGTCCCCTCTGCTGTTATAATCCTAAATAAGATCCACTGAGAAGATAAAAATCTTAAAATAAAATGTCAAAATTACATAATTGAAATTATCATCCTGAATACAGCAGGCCTACATGTGGTAGTGGTGGCAGCTTCATGCTGTGAGATGGCTTTTCTTCAAAAGGAAAGCTGGTCAAAGCTGATGGGAAGATGAAAGCTAAAGCTTGTTCCTGCAATCTAAATAGAGGAACATGCTGGAGGAAAGTCTGCTAAAGCCTGGAGATAGGAGAGAATAACCCGTTTTTGTCCTTGGAATGGCTTGGTGTCAATCAAAATGAGCTGGAGAGTGTCACTGGGGAGAGGGGTTTCTGGGAGTCTCTACTGGACATGTTGTCTCTAACTGGACAGATCTGGACTGATCTCAGATAAGAGGTGCCCCTATTTATTCGAAAAAGATAAGGGCAACATTAAAATTTTCATGAAAAACAAAGATTTCTAAAACACAAGATACTCATACATATGCAAAGCCATAGAATTTAAAGATCATGTCATTTTCTCTCTAACCATCATACGTTAAGGTATAAGCTTACCGAACAGTCACTTCTACAAAGAAATCTCATAATGTCCTTCTTCTCTACGTTTTGCATAAATCTCATACATCTGGCTAAATAAGAAAATATTTGTTGTTTCATTCTCTACATTTGGCTGTGGGGAACTGAATTTTTTTCCCCTACTCTTATTTAATTTTCACATAACATCAACAATATATGCCGTTTCCCTCCTTTAAGGGAACTGATCCATATGTGAGAACAAGTCATGCATTTTGATGCTCATGTTGCATCCATAGTTCAGAAAGTTGACCTGATCACCAATGTGATTTTTGGATTCAGCACATCAAAATGACCCTTAAGCAGTTGGAAAACCTCAGACAATCTTTTGGCTGTTGACCAGCATGATCAAGGCTTGGTTATTCTGTCCTTCAGAGAAATCTAGTCACTTTCTTCTAATATTATTCATAAGGATGTTTATTTGTGAGCATATTTATGAACTATTTATGAGTCAGGAAAGTAAAAAGACTAAACACAGATGAAGGACTTTGGTTTTATTGCAGGGAAAACAGTGGAATCCCTGGAGATTATGGTGGAAAGAAGGATTCATCATCAACATCATGGTCAACCCTACGCACCCTTTACATGAAACATCTTTACGACAGTCGGAGGCTTCTCCAGAGCCGCCTAAATACCGACCGCTACAGGAGATTGTTCCTGCCCACAGCTATCAGCATCTGCAGCACTTTGGAGAACCTTGGATAATATGAGTTACAACAACATTTAATTTCCCTTTGGGATCAATAAAGCATTTTTGAGCAGAATTTGAATTGTAAGTGACTGAGGTTGGCACCAAGATGTAAGCAGTGGGGGCCAAGGCTGTTGAATAAAAGCCTGTTATTTGCTGTGTGGTTTGCTCATTTCCGTTGTTAGTGTTGTGCCAGACTCTGCTACAGCTGAGTGGAGAAACTGTCTCTCCTTTCCTTTCCTGCCATTTCTACATTAACAGCTTGTGTTTTTTTTTCACCCACACACTTAGCTTTGAGTGTGAGGGGGGAGGAGGGGTCCTGAGGACAGTTGGAAGCCATAAATGTCGCATTAACATTATACTCTGCTGTAACACTTATAGCACACAAGTAACAGCCTGTAATTTTATGTACACTTTATTAATGTAATAGGAACCTTGTGAAGCCATAACATCCACCAAACCTTTTCAGATCATCTGAAATAAGAGAGTTTAAAGACTGTAAGACTCCAATCTACAGATCTTTTTTCTTTCACTGTTCACTCTCAGACTGAAATGCTCTGTCCATGGCGAGTCACTATAGGTCCACCATCTACAAAAAGACCAATTCACTCTGCTTTACTGTATGTCGATTGCTCAGAAACAGCAACTCAGCTGCTCATTTTTCATTTGACAGATTTTCATTTGACAGCATTTTGCCTAATAATGACAATAAAATGTTAATAAAACAATACTTTAACCTTTCAAACAGCAGGTGATGTTATCTGAGTAAAGGCTTGCTACCATTCCTCAGAGAGGTTTATGATATTTTGATAGGCTGAATTTGGGGGTTACTATGTTCTTTGGTTGTGTTTTCTGTCTTATGAAACAAATAAATTGACGACTTATTTAACATGTTCTCAAACTTAACAGTTGAAATTTAATGAAATCAGTATGACAACATAAAGTTGTCATAGGGTAGGATAAAAGACCTCAAAAGGCAACACAACATGACCCGATCAAGAACACATGAGAAACAGTCTTTGACATCCGTCAGTCTGGAAAGGGATAAATACTGTTTCAGAGGCCATGGGGTTCCAGTGAATCACGGTGAGATCCATAGCATCCACAAATGCAGAAAACATGGAACACAGTTACTCTGTAGACCGATGAGACAAAAGTAGATTGTCTTCTACGGTTTTCCTCTGCTGTAAAATCAGTGCAGTATTACAGGAAAAGGACATTATATTGACAGTCTGACATGGTAGTGGTGGGCACGTCGACATCTGGACCGAAATCCATTTGAGATATATGGCATGACCTTAAACAAACACTCAAGTCCATTGATTCTGTAAAGGGTCAATGGGTCAATTAGACTGATTTACAAACAGTTTTCCCCCTTAATTTAAATAAACTAATCATTTATAGCTTTGTTTGATATTAAAATTTGTTTGACAATCTACACAAATTTTAAGAAAACTGAGGAACTGTTTTTAACAACCCTGTAAAAACAGGCAGTTGAACAATAAAAAGGCATCCCTTATCGATTTACAAAAAAGAAAAAAGTATTATGTGGAAATATACATTTTTACTATCATGCAGTTCCAAACTCCATTAGCCTTGTTGTTATACACTTTTGGCAGAGACTTAGAAAACATCTTAAATTGTTTTTTGAAAATATTTCATTGTTGGTGAATTGGCATTTGTATATGAAGAATTTGGTAAGAATAATTTCATCAACAAAAACTCCAAATTGTTCATTCTATTCATCTTCCCAAAATATACCAAATTGTATCATCAACACAAAAGCAGTCTATATCTGTAGATTTTGTTTGTAGTTCATCAGTAGAAGAGTTTGAGTGGTCAGATAAGGATTGTGTAGATATGGTATCTGTCTTCAATCTAGATGGGTGAGGACCAAAGAAATTTTTAGGAAAGAAAAATATTATATAAAGTCTTTCTATCATCAAATCTCCCCAAAATATAGATCTCTTTTAACATGAATTGGCTTTAATATTCCATAAAAGACCTTTGTGGTGACTAGGTTCATGTTAATAAAACATTTTCCAGACATCTGTTTAAAACCTCAGGCTTTTCCCCTCTGGAGCGTCGCAGGACGATGACCTCACCACCTGATGACGTGTCGGTTTGTTTACAGCGCTGCTCCAGCAGCTCCCTCAGACATGGCTGTGGACATTACATTACTGTTCAAAGCCAGCGTGAAGACGGTGAAAACCAGGAACAAGGCTATCGGAGTGAACGTGGACTCCGCCAAAGATGAGATTTTCAAGAAGAGCCGACCGAAGAGCGGCTTCTCGCTGAGAGCCAAGGAAGTGGTGAGTGTTTACCACGCTAGCGTTAGCTTTAGCCTCTGGAGTACATTCATTTGGAGCAAAAATTAAAAAAAACCGACCACGGCAATGAAACCTGGTTCTGGAGCTCCATACGGTTATTAAGTGTGCAGAGAGATGCGCAACTTTTGCTAATCATTAAGTTAACAGAGGCGGTTTCTATTATTTTGCCTCTGCTATGTTTCTGCACAGAAGTGAAAATATGTTTCAGAAACTATCCATGCTATTTTAGGCGAACAAAAAAATTATTTAAATAGTACCATCATCTTGTGTGTAGGGTTAAGTTAAGGACCATAACCGATTCAGCTTTTGAAAAACTGAAGTCTTGGAAATTTGTGAGAAGTTGCGACTCAAAATGACAAAAAAAAGCAGATATTGCTATAAAACGTTCAATGAATGAACATTAATGAAATTAACTACTCTTTTTTTTTTCAGCAAAGTTAAGTGAATGTAGCAGTCTTTTTTCAGTCAAAACATCTAATTTGTCTTTTCGCAGCTACAAATAATAATATGCAGAGAAATAAAAAATACATTGCATTCTTTTTCTGAATAGCAATTTTAGATAAATCCTGAACTTAGAATGTAACTTTTTTCTTTTTTTTTTTTTTTTATGGAACCACAGTTTGTGTGAATTAAATATGTGCTGACATATTAAATAAGACGTTTTTCAGTCTACACGTTCTTAAAAAACTGAAGTTAAGCAACAAACATTTCCCTGCGCTAGTTGTAGGGTTTGTCTGACCAACACTTCAACAAGCCACAGCAATGTTGCTGACAGGCTGCAGATGATATTCTATGTATGTATATGTAATTCTCAAAACGACAACCTGCTAGAACTAAAAATCTGTTTTTACAGCACCTTGATTACATTTCCTGCAGCTGCAGACTTGCTGATGTTAAAATACCAACTTAAAATATGAATCAAAGGGAAAGAAAAATAACTCAGTTCAAGTCACTTTTTGTGTCCTTGAGGAACAATACAGCGAGAAGGAGTAGTAATAACGCAGAAACAAGGGGAAAGTAGAGCACACTAAAACTAAAAACTGAAATACTTAGTAATCCAGAAGCACTGAAATAGGATTAAGTAGGGAATTTAGGTGTTAAGTCAGCAGCCGAGACAAAGTTATTCCTAGCACAGTCTGTTTCCTGATATAAGCCACTCAGTTACTGCAAAATCATCTAAGAGCTTGTTGGATTTTGCAGTCTGATTCCATAGCTTTCCCATCAAACAGAGCAGAGCAAGCTCGAACAGGGTGACAAAAAACTGTGGAGCAAACCATGATTTTTAAACAGTTCAGTAACTTTCAGTCATAATTTATCACTGGGAATAGATCAAGGAAAAACATTCAATATCTGTTCAGAAAAAAGTTTATTTTCTTAGAGCTGTCATCTGAACATGTGCTTTGTAGTAGTGATCAAATTTAGTAAAAGTGGCGACAGATATGAGGGAGTCCATGTGCATGGTTTGTGAATGTTCAGTTTGGCATGTCAAAGTAACATCCATTTGTGTGCAAGCAGTCATATTTTCTCAGTAGAACATTTCTCAAACCATCACACAGCTTCCACCAGTTTGCCACCAGTCATCCCAGTGCCATGTTTTGTCTCATGTTAGTGACAAACACACGTATAACCATCTTTATGGTTATATATATCTTTTGCTTCTGTACATACATAGAACCAGAACATGTGTTCTGGTTTTATCTACCAGAACACTTGAGTCATCTGTCTTCCGGTTTTGAGGCTCACATGTCCAAACTTGGTGCTTTTATTAATGAACACAGATCAACATTTTAAGAACAGTTATCTATGCACCATTTTATTAATCTTGTTTTGTTTTTAAATACACGTAAGCATAAACACGGGAGAAATAGATGCTAGATTCAGTAATAGCTTTCAAGTAAAAATGCTTATTGCAAAGATTGTCATCCTTTTTATTCATTCTGCTCTCTTTAGATATTAACTGGTTGGGCTATTTGCTCTGGAAGCCAGTCGGAGTTCAGCTGTTTTTCAGACATGCCACTCGTATCTTCCCATAAGGGATTTTAATTAAAATAATGGTCAAATTAATAAGAGTGATTGTTTCGCTCTTTTAGATTGACGCCATTTTTAACAACCAGAAATGTTTCTGCACAGCCAAACTGATCCTCATTGTAAACAAAGTGCATGGCCCTTCTTTCAGCTGGCTTACTGACAGTTCACAGCACCAAGTGAAAGATTGTCGCAATACCGTAGTGCACTGTAGGCAAAACTCCTTCTACTCCAAAACCTCCTCTGGCATCTCACTAAAAGGCCTTAAAGCCGCAGGAATGCTATTTAAAATGTTAAACTTGAAAGTATATTTTTTAAAACCTGTATTTGTATTTGCCAGTGACCGGCCCATGTCTGATGCAGGAGCTGCAAAGTCAAAACAGACTTTACAGCTGTGAGAACATGAGAGAAGAAATGGCACATGGCAGCAATAACTGTAGGCATGAGTTAGTCTTTGCACGAGAATTTATTCTTCCCAAAGTGCCGTTTGTGCTTTGATTTTTTTTTCTTAATTTATGTGCACTACCCAGCAAAAACTAGCCTCGTACAGTTGAGTGTGACCACAGGTGGCTACAGGACACACCGTCATGTTTTGAGCTGCTCCAGGGAGTTTGATTAGTTTGGAAAAATGAAGTAGACAGTCTTCATCATCTGCAGTTGGCAGTAAGGACAGCTCATTGGCAGCTAAAGGGTCTTTGGTCCTCTGCTGCTGAGAGACCTCATCCTCAAACCACGTATATACCACGAACACAGACGTCTTCAAACCCATCCTGAGGAAGCTCTTCACGTCTCCCCTGGGAGGCAGAGGCCATCGCTTTGAGGGAGACGTGATGCCAATTGCCGCAGCTCTGTGCAGCCAGGTTCTTGTTATGTTCCGTTATATTGATATTGGAAGTGGAGTTTTAATAAAAGCGCCGCTGCTGCTGCTGCTTCCAAAGAAACCTGAACCTATCCTGTGGTGCCTGGCTATTGCAGCCCCCCCAACCCCTCATCCTGCTGTCTGCTCCTTGGTGTAGATATCATCTCAGATCATCTCAGTGGAAGGGGTGTGGGGGTTTTGTGGAAAATGAAAGTCTGGAATGTCTTGACTGCTTCAAGTTATGTCGTAGTTTTCAGCCACCTTAGCCCAGTTCTCCTATCCGTCCTTCTCTTTGCAGCCTGACATGTGCAGCTTCTTTTTTTTTTTTCTGCCCGACTCGCCTCTTCCCATGCATGATTCCATAAACATGCTGCAATAACATTTTCTTTCGGCTCTCAAACAATTTTTGAGGAAAACCGATCCTCCCAAGAGCCAGTGATTAAAGGTGGAAGATCAAAACAGAGAAAATATTAAATTAGGTCCCTAGTAACAATGTTGACGGCCGGCACCTAATGCACAACAGATGTGGGTGCCCTTCAAGACATGCATAACTCTCCCACTAACTCTCCGTCCCGACTTCCCATTGGAGGCTCACAGAAATAGAAAGAAAACATCAAAGTTGACAAATACACAGTGGTCTTATGAGACTCCCTTCGTTTCTTTTTTTCCTCCTTCCACTCAAAATTCAGCAGAGAAAGAAAGGAAATGTTGCTCCATTCATAGTGATGTAAAAACAAAAGCCTGTTTTGATTGGCTAATAAGAGAGCTAGTGTTAGTGTGATGAGGTTTGGTCGGGGGAATCTTTTTTACCTCGTAGGGGCCGCTGTGGAACGCTGTGATCTCCGTTTCACCGCTCACCTCGTCACTCCCCACAGCATGCTGCCCTTCTCAACTTTAAATGGTCGAGGTCACTCTGAAATTGCTAAATTGGGTGTAGAAAACAGCGCGGGGCTCCCCGCTGTGCCGTCAGGATTGCCATTCCAAAATCTGCTCCTTCTCGCTGTGTTTTCTTTTGAAAGGCTGAAAAGCGAGGCCGCCAGCCAGCTCTTTAAAGTGCGCTGCGATATTATCCTCTTCCCTCTATACTAAAACAGCATACTTATACTTTCAAAACATTTTCGTTCATCTAGTTTACTTAACATTTTTTGAGGATGATTTAGTTTCAGATTAAATATGATGAAATTATACTTGACTCGCTAAACAACATTTGATCGCTACGAATCTCTGTGAACATTAAAATTGGAATATTTTGACGTTGATTCACACTTAGTTGTTTTAAGAGTAAGGAGACTCTTGTTTTTTGTGTGTTTTAATTAAAATTAGGAAACTAAAGTATATTTGGAATATAGAGAAATGTGTAGTATTGGCATGCCTTGTGTAAAATCACCTAATTAATCTTTCATTGCAGTCGCGTCATACTGAAAAATTACTATTTATTTTTTAGTCATTAAAGTGAATCTCCTTAGCGGGTCAAAACAAATCATCCAAGCCATAGAATGGCAGCAACTTTATATTAGTTTAGAAAAATGTAACAAATTTTATAAGATGTGAGGTAAAGAGAATGAACATGATACATCAGACTAAGTCCTTGATAAATGGATGATTGTTTTAGTTTTGAAACATATTCTCCTTTTGTCAGACTCTTTAAGTTCAATTGTTAAATTAGGCCACAGTAACAAATCTGTTACAAATCCTACAAAACACAGTTTTGTAAGATTTGTAAACTAGATTATTTCAGATCCTGTTTAACATTTTTCTTTGAAGTTACTTGTATAGAAAGGTGTAAGTTAATATTTAATTCATAATTAATAATGACACCCTGAACAATTGCCATAAAGCAAATGACTAAATAAATGTACAAATGCAAATGCTTGAACAACAAGCAATTTTTTGTTTATTCTGTGTTTAGTTTCAAAACTTTTATTTATTTGGGGGTTTAATTATATTATGACGCGGAGGCCTGTTTCTTTTAGTCAGAAAGACAGGAGAACATCCTGCTAAAGTGAGACAAAATAGGTGGGGAACTTCAAAATCAAAGGACCCGGACACACATTGTTGGTCATGGTAATGAGGGTCAAATGATGTCCAAGCTTCCTGCAAGAGGACCACAGTATACATATGAGCTAATGTACCTGAGTGTCTTTACCTGGACTGCAGATGAATGTGGATGGCTGAGAGGTTAAGCTAAAAAGTTAGCTTGCCAGGATTTTCCTGGTAAATTATGTAATTATTAGTTGGCTTAATCTCATATTTTTCTATAAAATCAACATAAATTGAATTTTGAGACATGTACTTTTAGATCCTACTAGTATTTTCATTAATTCTTTTCATTTTTACAAGAATATTTAATCCTCTACAGACATACATGACATACATGTTTCAACATGTCAAGATTGGAACATTTGTGTTTCAATTTCAAAATGTATATTTTAAAAAAAGAAAAAAAAGATGTCTCTTTAGAGGTTTTTTGTTTAATAATCATTTTGTTATCCTCATTCGTCATCTGATATGAGAGTTTCCTGCCTACTTCACCATGAAATTACCAAATTTCATTCACTTTAAAACTAAATATCGTACATACTCAATTTCTTCATCGGGTAATGCTTACAAGAAGTGCTATGTAGCGTTTTTAATTCTTCAAATTTTGTATTTAAATGTGCTGCATGAAACTATAGCACTTCATGTTTATTTAACCGTCAGAACATTGTTTTATATTTTCAGTTGTATTTATTTAGTCATCTGAAGTTAAGATGGTTTTCACCAGACTCAACGGAGAAGTTGTTTGCTGCCTTAACGTTTCTGTTAATATAAACTACATTATACCTGAACAATTATTTTTTGTTTGTAGTTGTGCATGTAAAATCTCAAAGGAAATATTATGTGACTCTTGTGTCTGATTACCTCAGTTACACTTAGGTACGGAAAAAAACGTGTTCTTGAGCCTTTCTGAACACTTGATGTCTTGCTTCAGTTGTTGAGCCGATTATCATCATGCAGCACTTGATGTTTAATGGCGGAGAAAAACTGTTCAAGGAATAGATCCAGTGATATTTTATGTTAGGGTTTTTCCATGTTACCACCATGGCTACAAATATGCAGACTAAATAGTCATGATTAAAGCATTTTTATCCTTATCTTTCTTATGTTTTAGTGTGAATCTGGACTGAAACAAGCATAACCTAAATTCACACTCATATCACATAAATTAATGACTGTACAGGATTCAATATGTGTGAGCATGATTTATTTTAAATAGTTTTGTTTATTGTCGTTCTGGCTGGAAAATTCATGTATTATATGGTGACACTGACATATACAGTCTTTATTATTATTATTTCTTTGGAGTTTAAAATCCAAAAGTTTTTGTTATGTTGGCTCTAAAACAGGATTTAGGGGAAATAAGGTGGGGCATATTATGTTATTCGTTTATAGAGCACTATGGCACTGCTGCAGTCTTTTTATTGGAGAGTCTTCACAACATACTTTGATAGTAAAAAGAAAGAAATTCTTCTGTTGATAATAAACATGAATAAAATCACCACAGTTTAAATCTTTTAGCAAAAATATTTAGTACTTTAAAACCCCTTGCAAATTAGCTTGTAGCATTCCAACTATTGCATTAAATCAGTATGACCTTAGTAAGAGTGATGTTTTCACCCCGCAAATATCCGTTGTTTCCTTGATAGGAAATAAGTCCAAACTAGCTTTTTCTGTAAAAATGAGAAAAAATAGCTACCTTTTTTTAGTTAGCTGCACAGCAACTGGTGGGGGAGGGTCAACACTATGTGAATCTTGGTACTTCATACCACAGAGAATACCGCAGACATGCTTTAAATGTCTCTGGCACCTCATTAAAAGGACTTTAAAGCCTGACTTTTGAAAACATTGGTACGCCCTCAGTATTTCTACTGCTGTTACATTAGGGAGGCAACACACCACCGAGATCCAAGTTAATTTAGTTTTATATTTAGCACCAAATCACAGCAGAAGTCATTTAAGGTTACCTTTCCAACAGAGCGTATAATACAATAGTATTTGTAGAGATTGTAAAATTGAAATTTGTCAATTTTTATATCTTCAGTTTTTTTTACTAGTAGGATTGTTATAATAATGCTATTTAAAATAGGGATGCAACATATGCTGAAGCTTTTTTTTTATTATTAAATATTATCACAACTTCCTGATTTTTATCCTTTACTCAGTGTTACTCTACCAAGAACAGAATGACGAAAAGGCAAAAGCTACATTTGATGGATGTTTATTTTACAACTTGCTTTCGTCTCCCAGCACTCTATAGTTTTTGAAACGGCCAAATGTTTTAGCCAAAGTAGAATTCAACCCGTGATTTATTTATTCTTGTTGCCGGAAGAAACTGATTGGTATGAAACAAGTTACTGATTTGAATCAAGCGTGGCCATCAACAGTGCCATCCGTGATCTGTTGTTCACAGTATGTGTTTGTGTATTGGTTGTTTGTTGGACGGTTCTGTTGAATATCTACATCGGAAACAGGTGTGAGACAAACCGATTGGTGGTTGTCCCAACCCAAAACTGAGGGGTAAGACGGCCTTGACTGCAGTGATTGGCCCTTTCCCTATTTAACGCTGAAACTATCTGGACTTTATCAGGTTCCACAATTATTTAGGTCTGACTTTAAGTGGATCCCAGATTTCACCATCATTTGTCAAAAGAATTTGATGGAAATGTTTGTACAACTTTTTTTTATGAAAGCAAACTTATCAATTAAACACTCGTCAGTGTTATCATATTATTACAATGAAATTGTGTATTTCAAAAGACCAATTTCACCACTTATAAATACTCCGAAAACTGTAATTCTTGTAGATTGTGTTTGTATGTTCAATTGACTGAAGCCTTCTAACTGAGTACACTTGAGGAAAACAAACAGAGCCCCATTAGTGAGTCAGACATAAACATGATAATAAAGTCAACATGTGGCCCAGTCCTAAGCGCTTCTCTCTGCGAAAGCCCGCGTATTTAAACCCGACATCGCATGGCGTCAGGACGGATAGCCCACGGTCAGGACACGCAGTCAGGGTCTTAAACCAAAGCAGTGCAGTCATCGCCAGATTTTGTCAGCTACCTGCCTTAAACAACAACAAAGAGCCATCCAAGCTCTTTGGAAATCTGCTTGCTAAGCCTTTTCCCTTTTCTTCCTCATAATAATCCCTCCTGATGGTTTGTTTGGGCTCAGTCAGGGCTGGAGGGGAGCAGCGGGGAAGGAGAAAGTGAGGAGGTAAAGTGGGGGTCTTTGATGATGACGAGATTAGATATAGCCCGGCAGACTGTCTCCTTCTGCCTCCGCTGCAAGCCCTGCCTCACACCCACCTTTGTTGGCTGCACGCAAACACACACACACGGTTACACACGCTTAGTTGCACACATATATGGCGAGCTGCATGCACAAGGCCACCCCTTTCCTCATTGTTGAGGAATTACTTGCTCTTTAAGGTCTTAAGTTACAAGAGCAATTGATCCCTCTGACCCCCTGCAAACCCTTGAGGTTGTGCTGGGAATCTGAGCTCCAATGTATACACACAGGAGGCTGCTCAGCCCCCAGAGCAGCAGGCTTCGCACTCCCCTACCTTCCACACAACACATACAAAAACTCATGCATACGCTCTGCGCTCTGGTTTGCGTTCCGATTCTTCAAGCTCCAACGCTGAGGATTTAGCTCCCTCTGCTGGTCTAAAAGCTGCTCTACAGCGCTTTGCCTTTACATCAAGAATTAGCTAAGTTCCAAGTAATAGAATAGAATAGAATATACTTTATTGATCCCCAAGGGGAAATTGCTTATTTTTTGAAAGCTTCTCCGTCTTAGGTAATAAATACAAAGTTTGTAAAATATATATACCTAAGAGTGATAGAAACTGTTGCTATGCCTCAGTAAAAGCCAACAAAAACAAGGTTTTCACATTGTTTACAGTTCCAGTGTTTGGGTCTTTATTAAATCTAAAATGAGCGTTTTTCTCTCTTTGTGATTGACTTAAAATACTACCAGCAACATCAATGAATACCACATGTTTGTATTCATTACAGATTTTCTGTTATTCTATAGAAGCTCAAATATATGCACACATATTTGGGTAGACCTCCCTTTGAAATTTGCAAAGGAGTCACATGACTTTTGTCACAAATGTGACATTTGTGACAAAATGGTTATGGCAAACCTCCTTGCCATAACCATAATCTTTAGATTCCTCCACAGATTCTCTATCAGATTCATGTTGGGATTCTGCTTGGCCTCTCCAAAACATTAATGTTGCTTCCTGTCTGAAGAAATATGTTGGTAAAATTAAAACACTAACTCTACATCTGTATGTATATATACAGTATATAAACCTGTATGTCTAAAGTTTACTTGGTGAGTTAGGAAAAATTGACATTTTTGAGCTCATGAGCTTAAAATGTGTTGAATCACTTTTCCAACTCTTGTACCATTGCCCCACTCTACATAGAAACTCCTTACACAAAAGTGACCTTAAAAGACAATAAAGCAGAAAGTCGTCTGTGTAGTGCTGTCAGCCTCTTTGGTAAACGAGTCCCCATCTCTCATGTGCGGGGAAGAGCTACAAACCTGACAATCTGAACCATAGGAAGTGCTCTGTTCTCCTTGAACCCCCTCTGAGCTCTGTCACACTGAGCTACAATTAGCTCCTGACCTCAAATAATGCTATTATTACAAGGATAGGTTCACCTCAGCTGCCCCTGCCTGTGTTAACATGCTCCCCTCCGTCGCAGAGCCTTACATCACTGTTATCTTTCCAAGCAGACAAATTCGTTAACCCTGCTTGTCTCCTTCTCTCCGGATTGGGAATAGCGTTTTCTTTACCCGGACGTCAGCTTTCATAAATCCGCTCAGAGTCGGTGTGTCGTGAGGAATGTTCAGAGCCGCCATTAAACGTTGGTGCCAGGTTACTTCTAGCAGCCAAGGCAATTTCATAATTGAGGTTGTTAGAGTGAGAAGTCTGAAGGCTGAAGACAGCGTCGTCGCGCTGTCCAAACACCACCCCCTCTGCCGCTTCTGTGGCTGCTGTCACAGTCAAACTCATTGTGTCATTTTTCAAACCAGGGCTTGTCTGAGCTCTGTCGTATTCTGGACCCAACAGAGCCCACTGTGTGTGCATTCACACCCACTCTCACTCTGGCAGCGGAGCCCTGCGGACGGGGGGAAGCAATTTGGTCTGTTTTAATATTTGACCAAATTGCAACAGCAAACATTGGAGCGCACCAAGTTTCCTCTGGTTTTGCCTGAGCACACACACATACACAAACCCAGACATTTCGCCTATGATAAATAGATCATAATTTTAATGCTTATTAGAGATCGCTCTGTCAGTGCTATGTGTGCAGAGGCTCATGTTTTTATTTATGAGAGCTGTTAATTGAGGAAATTGCTGGTTTGAGTTTTTTTTATGTACGTAAATTGATGAGTTGCTGTAAGTAAATATTGAGAAGTCAAACAGACGTCAGATCTACTGAATTAGTCTATCTGTCAGATCCAGTATATATATATACTGAATGATACTTTACTCTGGCTCTGTCTGAATGTAGCGGAGAAATTTCGTTTCCTTTTGGATGAATGAATCGCCTTCTGAAACAAATTTGTACACAGGTCAAAGAGTCTTATTGGCACAGTGGATCCAGGTCTGTTAATGCATCTTTTCACTTTGTCTTGGCAGATAACGAACATCACGAAGCTCAAAGACTTTCTGCTACAGCACCGAAAAGACTACGTGAGCGCCGGAAGGTAAGCTTCTTCAGACAATTAGAGTAACTCGGAGAAGACCAGATGAAAAATATCATGTTCAATTAAAACCAGATGCTTACAGACACTGCACAAAATAGCTGTTTGTTTGTTTTTCTTCACTGTTTGACAATAATCCAGACCAACGTGCTTTAATTCGGTCAGGAAAATGACTACCTAAGTATTTCTATTTCCTTCTGTGATAAATGTCAGAATAATAAAAGAGAGAATTATTTTTACTTTGAAGTTCAAATTCAAAATTCTAAAATACTTTATTAATCCCAAAGGGAAATTAAATGTTGTAACTCATTAATTCTAAAGATTTTTACTTCTTTAATATTTAATAGAATTCCCTTTTAAACTGTTTTGGGTCTTTTTCCACAATTTCTTGCTGTAGTTTGCTGGAACATGACAGAACCGCTGTAACCGAGTCAGACTTGTTTGCTCGAACACATCTTTTCATCTTGGCTCACAAATTTTCTTGAATGATGGCCGCTCCAAGACATCGACTTTGCTGTCCTCCAGCTTCGTCGTAACTAACGCTAACGAAGTTTTAACTCCACGTTTGGTGTCTTTGCATCACTATTTCCACATAAGTTTCTTCGTGATGCCATCTGTTTTGTGACGTGCACCAGTCCCTCCTGCAGCAAAACCTCTTCATAGCATGATGCTACAACTCCAGCACTTTACAGTTGGCTTGCGTTTGTCAGGCGTCCCAGTTTTTACTCCAAATGTGACTGTCATCACGAACAAACCTTTTTTATTAATCTCACTCTCCTCTCAGTATTCTGGCATGAAATAGAAATAATTTTGGGAATCCTTTCTGATATTTGAAGTCAGTCAATGAGAAAAAAAATGTATGTTTATGTAAATCTGTATTCCTTCTGTTTATGTGTGTGCGTGCGTGCGTGGGTGCGTGTGTGTGTGTGCGCTGCTGGCAGTGAGTGCTGGCGAAAGGTCAGCAGCTTGTAGGGTGGTCTGCTGTGGCAGGCTCCAGTCTAATTGTCTGGAATAATTGAGCTTCAACCAAGTGTAGGACAAATCACGCCCAGGGACTAATCCGGCCTTTCCTTTGCTCAAAAGCTTTCTGGGGGTTTTTATGCTGCCGTTGTGTCTGTGGGCATGGAGATTAGCCCTAATTTAAGGGATTGTTTGACAAATTCTCAGCCGAAAAACATTGACAGAAATATTAAGAACGATAAGTGGCTTCAGTGCAGGATCATTCACTAGTCGTTTGTTTCTATAATGTCCAGCCACTAACTATTACTTGATTTAAATTTATGTTTTTCTCTAAAAGAATGATAGTTAAATGAAGGCAGGTTTAGACTGTTACCATTGTCAGGAGGCAATTTGAGAAAAAACTACAGTATGGTAGAGAAGGTAATTTTATTTATATAGCACATTTTCAGCAACAAGGCAGTTCAAAGTGCTTTACATGAATTAGAAGGAAATTCAACAAAACAACAAACCAAAGGAAAGAGCAAAAGTAGAAAAAAAGGAAATCAAAAAAGTATAAACCCATGTTTAAGAATAAGTAGTCTGTGATTTATAAACTAAATTTATAAACTAAAATGAAGCAATATGCTTAACGTTTTTTTACACTGCAAACATCAACATTATTTTTCAGTCTTTTACCTTCTCTTATTTTTCTGTTGTAAATATTAGCCTTGCTTTCTGGTGTCCATTAAGGCATGAGGCGGTGGTGATAATGACCCTGTAGAGCGCCCTCTGCTGGATAAAAACATAATGCTATAAAATGTTCATTAGAGTTGCGATTGTACCATAATTTTACTTCCAATCAAATCATTATGATATAGCCATTAACCTTTTCCCCAAAATAAAATAAATGTTGCAATGTTAAGCAATGAAATATGAGGGAATTAGTCTTTAACCTTGTGTTATTTATTGTGTGGTTTAAAAAGCACAGGTCCATCAGAAGGTGACATTAATCAAATAAAACAGCTGTCTCCTTATATTTGAACTTTTGAGCACTTTCGGTTTATCAAAAATATATCTGTATGTTTTTATTGTAGGCTATTAATATGTTCACAGACAAATTTAAATGCTTAATTTGCCTTTTGGGTTAACATGAATTTATCGGGGGTAATATTACTGTGATGCTGGAGGCACAGTGAATGGTGGAGTTTTGTTTTCCTAAGGGATAGATTGTCACTGAAATGATTTAGCTGCTTTATTGAACATGCTTTGTTTTCCATTCCAGTCTCATCTCTACAGACCTCAGCCGTATGACCGACAGTGAGCGAGACCAGATTGACCAGGATGCTCAGACCTTCATGAGGACCTGCTCTGAAGCCATCAAGCAACTACGCAGTGAAGGTCTCTGTTGGAGTCACTTCATCTACATCACTGCTGTCCGTCTCTTATAAAGTCATGTGACAAAAAAAATAGGACACCCTGCAACATACATAGGCATATTTGATAAGAATTTTAGAAAAAAATCTTACATGTAAATATAAATAAACAGCAAACGTTGAGATTTGCAAGGAGGATTTGTTTGCTGTCAGACCTAAAATTATCGGAATTCGAGAATGAAAGACAAGTTTGACCCAAACCAAGAAAATCACCTCATGCCAACTAAGAAGCCTGGAGGTGGAAGTGTCATGGTTTGACCCAAGACATGGCAGTGAGTCCACAGAACGCTGACTGCAAATTAAGGAATGAGAAGTCCTACCAAGAGTCAAGCAGATGTTGCGCCTATTGAACGTGGTTGGAGATCCAAGACACTTTTGCTTTATGAGTAATTTTCGTAGTGCACCTTCATTTAAATCGCTTTCTTTTCCAGAGGAAAAAAAAACATAAGATTGGACAATATTTAATATTGAATCCCATTTGTTTTTCACATGGCTGTTACATGCAGGGATCTTTGCTGAAAGGTTCCTGCGTATTTCTGTCTGTGAGTAAATGTTGAACTGCTTTCATCCACAGTGGAGAAGCAGACGACATCAGCTCAGATTAAGGAGCACAGGGTTGCAGTGCTGGATCTCATTGACATGTATCTGAAAGGTAATTTTCTGCTTTATTGTTTCATGGCTCATCTGAATGCACTGAACCCAGACCTGTGTACACACACATGTTTGTGACGTGTTTGCATTTGGATTTAAGGGGTGTGCAAGCTGTACTCTGAGCAGAGGGCCATTAGAGTCAAAAGAATGGTGGACAAGAAGAGACTGTGAGAATCTGCACGCTTCATTCAAACATTTCTGCCACACTTTGTCGTGGGATTGCGGTTATTCTTGGTGCATTCGAGTAAATGCAGGCGATGTGTACTGGTTTCAGATCGAGACTGGCGCCAGAACATCCCGGTAAAGTGGAGAAAACCGTGGTGGAGGAGCCTGCAGAGGAGAAAGTTGTAAAGGAGGAAAGTCCTGGTAAGACTGAGGAGCCGAGTGAAAACAAAAAGCCCATCTAAAGCAGAGAGGTCTTCTCAAATGAAAACAAAAACAAAGTAATAACACAGAACACATGTAGTGAGAAAGTAACACTTCTCACTGTGATTGGAAACAATGACTTTACAAACACTTTTCAACAAATTAGGCAACCATAAAAGGCATAGGCGTAACTTCCTGAAGGACTGGTGTGGACATGTCCCCACCAATATTTCCTACACCTTTTTTTTCTTTATGTGTCTGCATTTATGTATCTCGGCAGCAGCTGCACGCTGCATCAACAGCCAGGTAATGCTTTTTAAAAATTCCTTTGGAAAATGTAAATGGCAAGTCTGCGCAGTGATCTAGTGGATTGGACATCACTTGACTTGCTGTGCGCACCACATGCGCTGTTGCTCTGCATCGAGTCAGGAATATCGGTGTTCGAGGAAATGACACAATCAAGCAAAGAACCTGAGAAGGGGATGCAAAGTTTTGATATTAACCCTTTCAGGCATAGTGGTTACTACGGTGGACAGGTATCTAAAAGCCATTTTCTTGTGCTTCTTGTGGATTTTTATGTTAGAAATGCACATATAAAAAAGAAATTTGCTTAGTTCTCTCTTGTATCTTCACAGGATGGACAGAAACCAAACTATTTATAGATTTAAATGCAGAGAGAATATATATTTTTACATCCAAACATCTGCATCTCAGCTTTACGCCACGTTTTATAGAATCCAGTAACATCGATGGTCACTCTACTCATCAACTGCCCCAACCAGACCCAAAAAGGTTTTGCGTCTTTAGTGTTTGCTATATTAAGGACATCATATCTCATCTGCTATGTGTAAGTCAGCAGGACAAAAGGTTTTGCCAACCAGCTGAGGGACAGCTGTGGAATCAGAATCACATGATTGAAAAATACAAAGTTTGCACTGATGAGGATTCGTTTGGTTTACACAGAAGTTACTTATTCTGCTTTTGAAATGTTTAATAACATTTTGATTGTTGTAGAACCTCATGCTGTTGATGTTTTTAGCACTTGATAAAATCAGACGATAAAAGGCAGCTATGTGATAATTCTTCACAAAAAATATTACTGAATTATGCAACTGTTTTCAAGCATTCAGCACATAAGAAGGATGACGGAACAGTTCCTTTGTTAATTCCATCACCAAGTGAAAGATATTATATAGATTAATTAGATTACTTCCGTTTTAACATATTTATATTTCGTAGTATGTTTAATTCCTGCTAAAAGGTTATTTTAGAAAGGTACTGGTT
The DNA here is from genome assembly GCA_903066825.1 of Alfaro cultratus. Classification (NCBI taxonomy): domain Eukaryota; kingdom Metazoa; phylum Chordata; class Actinopteri; order Cyprinodontiformes; family Poeciliidae; genus Alfaro; species Alfaro cultratus. Next base: position 157,900 of record CAEFZX010014654.1, on the reverse strand, counting down.
CATCTGACAAGCCTGATCAGGACGTATATCCTAATTTATTGAAGACTGCATGGCATTCACACTTAAGTTTTAGCTTTATTTTTAGAAGTATGAACTGTGGGTACATCAGCGCCCCGCTCCTCCTCGTCCCCACCAACTTGCCACACAAAGTTACATCCTTGATAAAAGGGTAATTTATTTAAGTATTTAACGTAAGTGTTGTCGGTTTAGTGTCAACACTGCTGCATATTGTGGAAAATTTTCTGAAACACTGAATTTGGGGTCGCTGCGAAACATTTGTATCAGCATTAATAGAATTAAACACCGGAAATAAGTCATTGTACGTATGTAATAAATCTGTTTTGTTGATCTTCTAATCGACTTTTATTTCAAGGCTAGCACAATTTTAGATTTCTATTTTAAGTTTATCACAAAAATGGAGCTTGAAATGCATATTTTTGATGCTATAATTTCTAAAACTGAAACTGCTGTTGCTTCTGAGTCCAGTTTTATGCAGTAGTAGCTTTTTAACCGATTCTTTTCGTCTTTGTTGTAGAAAAAAACATCTCAGAAGTTCAGGACAGCTCCTTCAACCTGTGGGAGGAGGGCCGGGTGGAGGACGAGCTTTCCCCGGAGGAGATCCAGATGGTGGGCAGCATTAAGGCTGAAAACATTGACTAAACAATATGAATCAGCTCTCTGATTTTAAAAAAATATAGTTCATTCCTAAAATTTTAACTTTTAGAACTTTGGGGAAACGTTGGGGCTTATTTTTTTTATTGTAAAAATAGTCAGCCGACTTTTTTGAGGGTTTTAACATCAGATAATGTGTCGCATTTCAATTTCATTTGTCCTGAATTGACATGAAACATCTTGTGCATCTGTCTGTGACCAGTTGGGAGGATTTAAACGTGTTTTTATTCCAGTTCGAACAGGAGAACCAGAAACTGGTCAGTGAAATGAACAACCTGGTGGATGAAGTGAGGTGAGTTTATTCTGGTGAAAACAACTGCGACCCGTCTGAGTCGGTCGGTCCAAAGGAGGACAGTGAGGCTATTACGTAGTTGTTGTTGTTCAAACCTCAGTTAGGGTGATCTATAATGGAATGAAGCTGCTTAATCCTGAAGTTTAAAAAAAGGCATTCAAGACCAGATAATGTTTGATTTATACAGTATGTTTCCATGATCATTTCTATTGTTTTACTTTTTGAACCTACCAGGCAAATTGAAGGGAAAGTGGTGGAGATTTCACGTCTTCAGGAGATCTTTGCTGAGAAAGTGCTCCAACAAGTAAGACAACCTCCTTCTGATTCCTCTGTTTCTGTCAATTAAAATTCTGCGTTTTGATTTGCGCCGGTGCATAAACATGCTGTCCGTTTGACTTTGTGAAACAGGAAACTGACATAGACAACATTCACCAGCTGGTCGTGGGAGCAACAGAGAACGTCAAAGAAGGCAATGAGGATATTCGAGAGGTAGGTAAAAGTTTCCACTTTATGTTGGCTTTGTGTGTTTGGAAGAAAACAACTAGTGGAACTTTTTTTTTTGGTTTGTTTTCCAAGGCAATCAAAAACAATGCTGGCTTTCGAGTGTGGATCCTCTTCTTCCTCGTCATGTGCTCCTTCTCGCTCTTATTTCTGGACTGGTACGACGGTTAACAGCGCTCTCTCAAAGGACTGCACTGGACTGTTTAAAGTCTTAGGAAGCGGCGATGAGAACATTTGGACTGAAGGCCCGGCTCACTGTGCTGCAGCTGGTGTTCCCCTTGAAGATCATCTTCAAGTGGAGACGGCGGTGTGTTCGTCCCTGATGCAGATCTGTGAATCTGGGCTCTGATGGATGAGTGGACAGAACTTGGTATCCAGCTTAAAATGTGATCCAGTGGATTGACTATCAGTCTTATTCTACCACTAAAAGTGATAAATGTTCGACTGCAGCTGGTGTTTTTCTGAACACTTGCCACGTAATGGGAAATATCCTTTAAATTAAAAAGTAATTGACTCAAATGCCACCTCTATTTTTTTTATGAAAATTAACACCTTCAGTTGGATTTTGATTATTTTTTGCTAGGTAGTGAGTTTAGTAATTTAGGCTGGAATTTCAGGAGGATGAAGATCTGCAGAAAGCCACTGTGTGTCGCTGTTTCCTCAGCTAACAAGAGTTGCTGCATGCTAATTTTGCTAATCTATAAGGCTTTATAGATTATCAGATCACAGAGTTAAGGTCAGGTCCAGACATCTGTTGACCTGCTTCAACCATCTCAAAAACTGTTTTTTTATTGTCTGTTTGTGATCATTGTCCTGCTGGAAAGACCCAAACTGTCACCTTCAAATGGAAAGGAAAGCGATGAGGATGTTAAAAATAACCCAGGAATCGCTAAGATTTCTGTTTGTATTAAACTGGAAAATGCTGGATCACCATGCTGGGCATCTGTTTCACTGCCAGTGCTGGTGGCTGTAATACAAATCGAAATAGCAACTTTCTCATTGCAAATTAGTAAAACATGTACCTGTCAAATCCACAATGTCCAGCCAGCAGCACGAAGTCATTGACTCTCTCCTCCTACGCAAGCTCGACTAGCATTACTGCACGCTGAGTCAGGAAGGGGGACTAGCTCCAAAACTCTTCAACTTCACCTCGAATCGTCACCTGAGCAGGTGAAACTTGGATACAAGCAGATGTCCCATCAGGACAAATTTCCTGAAAATCAAACCCGGCATAAAGCAGGGCGACATTAGGCATCTGAAATGATCCTGACCTAAACCCTGCCTGAAATTTATACAATGTCCTTAAAAGACAAGACCAAGGCAGACTATCTTACTAGCAACACGCAATAGCTCCAAAAAGCGTCAGTTTTTCTCCAACTTGCAAACACCAGTGAAGACCACTGGCGTATATTTAATTTCATCCTTCTGTGGATCTGCAAGTAAAGAGACAAATTCAAACACATCGGTTAAGGTTAAAATGTTTTCTGTAAACTCCTATGTTTCACCAGAGTAATTTAAGTTGTTTTAATCTTTAAACATCCAGGCATCAGCTTGAAATGAAAGCACTTTATTTCGTTTGTTCATTTAACATTTTCATGTGGCAAATGCACTTTTAATTATAGTCATCACTTTGCTTGGGAATAAAAAGGTACATGTATCGGGATGGTTCGAGTTAAATGGCAAATACAGAGAGGAGAAAGGAAAGGCAACAGGACAAGCCACTAGGTTCGGATTGTTCCACTACATCAGGCTAAAACTAGCTTATGACGGCTGCGAACCGCCGTCTGTGGTGACATTAATCAAAGCAAAGCGCCGCACAATACAGTGTCTTCACTTGCAAAAAAATAAAAAATAAACATTCAGTACAACAGCATTAAAGTTGTGCTATGAAAAGCAAGTAGTTAAGGTACACAGTAAGCCAGCAAAGAAAAGCGTCTGCTGTCCATGTAAAGTGGGAACAATCATTAAGAAGTCCATATAAGAGGACTCAAAACAACACAGTTTAAAATATTTCTTTTGCTGGTACATTTCTGTTAGGTCAAGGCTTAACTTTTCACAATATCATGACATTAAAATGTTTCTGCACAGATAAAATCGATGGGGGTGCGGGGTAGAGAGAGGGAGGGAAACGGCACAAAGTTTTTAAGAAGAATGGAACGGAGGTGTGAAAAGCTGTCGTCGGTGCTCAAAAACGAGATTCGAAGCAAACCGGTCGCCGCTGGAGTCGAGTCGTGCGTGCATGTGCGCTCAGACAGGCGATGCAGACACAGAATGGCTCACGATCTCAGTGCTAAAGTGAGTTTCTTTATATGGGTGTGTATGTACAAAGACGGTGCGCGTGTTTCTTCGATGCCAACCACTCCATTTTGTCGTGTAAATAAATAAGCGACGTATGCTATTCGAACAAATCGGGAATCCACCAAACTGAGCCTCGCCGTGCTGACAAGGTGCTCTAAACCTCAATAGATTTCCAGCTACTGGACACATCAGCTGACCAAACTACATCAACAAGGCAGCATAGCACCTCAGGCAAGATAAGATGTTCTTGTTTTGTTTTATTTTTCATCCACAGGATTCGAGGTTTGCTTGAATGGCACAGTCGTGTTATTTATTTATTTTTTTTCTGCAGCAAAGGCGCGAGGCCACCTGATCCCTGCGAGATTTTAGGCCAGCTTCTGGGCGGTCTCCATCTCCTGCTGGGTCACCTTCTCCTCAGACATGATGGTCACCCACGGAGAAACCGACCGAGTGATCGTCTGCTTGGCCATGTTGTAGCGGTTGATGAGGGTGAAGAGGCGCCCGCGGCCCCCGGGGCCCTGAGGGGGGTAGTTGCCGTAGAGTCCGGTCGGCATGCAGTGGCCTTGCTGCTCCAGGAGGAGGTAAAACGACACTTCGAGTTACAATAGGCAAACAAGCATCAAATGCAACAGAATATGCAAAGATTAAACTATGACTCACTGTGACTATTTAAAGATACATGAGAGGAAAGACCAAGGTTAGTGAAACAAAAAAGCCTCTCTGCCAAGCTGCAAAGCAAAACTCAACCTCCACCAAACGGTTTGCCACAGTAACTTTGAATTGTAATTTAACAGCAACAAAAAAATAATGTTCTCTTCAAGTTCAGATATTAAGCATTTACACAGAGGGAAGATTTTGAACTTTTTACCACGTAAACGAAGCTGTCAGGACACGGCTGATCATACTGATAGAGCTTGTAGACGACCAGGAACCCCACACACACCAGGAAGGCCAGGGCGCAGATCACCAGCAGGGTCACCTGAAGGCGATAGAAACGCCTTGATGAGAGCAGATAATGGTGACTTTAACCAGTGAAGAGCAGGATGTGTACAAAATCGGACCAAGAGTGGAATAAACATATTGTCTGGTGTGAATGCTCCAAGTAATGAAACCTTGTGCCAACCAAGGAGGCTGTGTGAATGCAGCCTATAGTGTAAAAAGGTTACAAAAACTTTATAAATACACTTTTTGTAACTTTGCTTAGTTCCTGTTTTATACTTAAAACATCTTTTAATTCCTGTTTTTACGAATTTCTTCAGTTTCGTCTTTTCAGAGGAAATGACCGTCAGTGCAACCGACTCACCGACAGTTTGCTCATTTTTAAAAAGGGAAAGTTTCAACGTGTGGCTTGATTGATCGATTTCACTTGTTTTATTAAGCAAATCAATCTTCCTGAATCATTATACGAAACTGCAGGAATTCCAACTTTTAGAAATGATCCAAAAGCCAAATGACATTTATGAAGGGACTTATACTCTCATAAATGTCATAAATGACTTACTTGGGTTATTACAGCAAATTGTGTGCATGCCTAACAAATCATAGATATATATTTTTTTTCTGTTTGTTAAAACACATTGTCATGAACACATTTGTTGTGCCGAGAAAGTCATTTTAGTGAGAATTGGTATGAACATAATTTTCTGCTCAGACACCAGACCGGGTGAAACCGACCTGGTCTTTGTGAACTATACGCTGTTTGGCGACTTCCTGAAAACACACAAGGCTGGGGAACAAACAAGGTGAAACGTTTCTTGTTTTAAACTTTCATTCTTTTCCAGACTCCGATTTCTAGATTTTTTTCTTTTAATGCAACTTTTCTATTTTGGAAATTCAAGTGGGAAACCTTTACCTTGAAATGTGTACCAGCTTTTTGCTTCTTTTTTTTTTTTGCTGATATTTAAATGATTCATTTATTTTATTTTTTTATAATCTCCAAGTCCTTAGAGTTGAACAACCTTTTCCCATCACCCTAATCTTTAGCTCCGTCCACAGATTTTTAATCAGGACTCTGACTCGGCCACTCCGAAGCCTTAATGTTACTTCCTGTGAGAAGAAAGACATCGGTAACATTGAGATTAATTGGGATCGAAATTTGCCACGGCTATCGACAGCATTTTCTACAAATCAAGAAGTTGTGTTCATTTAATGTTGCAGAGCTTTTGTGGCATCTGAAGCTTCCATAAACTTAGATGTTTCAAAATCTACACCAATTGATATGTTGAACAAAGACTAAAGAGAGGTTTGTTATAAATTCTTGAATTTGTAATCTGTGATATTTTATTCTGCATCTACTAATAGCTATTGCGTTGTATTGTTTGACAACTAAACCAGATCTGGTACAGAAGCTGCATTGGGACAATATCAGTCAAGCATTTATATATATATAAATGTATTTTCTCCATAGATATTAACAACTAATGTCAATATTTTAAATGATTTTCTTTGGCTTTCAATCAGTGCTACTTCCAGCTGTATCAGAGATCACTGATAGAAAAATTTAAGTGTAGACAAAAGTATGAATGTACTTAAATCATGCCTGATATTCTGATGTATATTAATGGGATTTTATGTGACAGACCAGCAAAAAGTACAACAGCACTAGTAAGTGAAATAAAAACGAGTGCATGAAACTAATACATGGCTTCAATTGTCGCATGAAAATCTGAAAAGTGTGACGTGATCCACAGCAGGGGAAGCAGAGCACTCTCTGATTGGACGAGACCAAAATCCAAACCCCAAAAGAAAAAAGTTCAAAATCAGGTCTGATTTTTCTTTCACTTTTTTACCAGTGTGCTTTCCATGACGCTTGACAAAATGTGAAATTCGCTGTACGGTAACAAACCGGCTGGAGCTCCAGCACAATAATGCGTGTAGTAATTCCACCAGCATGAAGCTCTTGTGGCCATCTGTGAGGCTGAACTGTCGATTCTCAGGAGAGTTACGCAACAGCTACTGGAGATTCAGAGTAGCGAGAGCGGGAGAGCAGAGGATGTGGGAGAAATGGTGTTTTTAGTGCCAGATATCTGTTTAAGCAATTTTTTATAAGCCAGCATAAATGGACATGCTACATAGACTGCTGCATGCTCGCAAAAAAAATAAAAAAATGAAGCCAACAAATGTTGGATTCAGAGTTGTTGTTTTTTTTCTTTCTTTCTTTCTTTCTTTCTTTCTTTCTTTCTTTCTTTCTTTCTTTCTTTCTTTCTTTCTTTCTTTTTCCCAAACAGAACATCCTATGCAGATGCTCAGTGTTTTCTGGCTTTTATCTGTCTGATCAAATCCTAAAGTTGCGAAGCGGAGCAGACGGCACACAAAGTGAAGCAACAGGAGCCTGCCTGTGATGAAAGGGCCTGCTGTTCTCTGAGACAGGGATGTCTCTCTCCTTCTCCCAGATATCTGCGGCTCAAACCTTCATAAAAGAAGCTCAACGCTCCTTGCAGAGCTGGTGTCCTCCTGTTGATCCTGAACGTGGAGGACAGGATCAAAGGAGGGAACCCCGCATGCAGACCCGCCCCCCCAACCGCCTGGGGTCTGTGCAGGTTTAGCCCAACTCCACCTGTTTTCTCAGCGCTCACTCTGGCTAACATAACACGCAGGAATCATTAGGTGTGAACGGTGCAGATAGAGGAGGGGAAGGTGGGAGAGAAGTGGAGGCCATCTCCATGGCAGCAGCTGAATTAATGAGAGCCTCAGGGCGGGGTTAAGTGAATCATTATGCATTATGGCTCCCTGTGTCTCTGTACAACAGGAGGACATCAAGACCAGTAGGGGAGGGGGAGACCTGAACTGAGGAGCTTCAGCTGGACAGATGAAAGTGACAGATGCCCAGGTGCCGCCTGCAGGAGGGGACAGCCGCCTGTCCTCCAACACATGAGGCTGTGGGAAGGGTGAGGGATTTGGGAAATGAAGGAGGAGAATCATCGGTCTTACTTTGAGCCGCTCGGAGACACCTTCGATGATGCTTATTGAGAACTCTGCGATTTTAGGGGACCGTAGCTTTCCCTTCTTGCTCTCACCGTCATACTCTGCCTTTGTCTTCACAACCACCTGGTCATAACACACACACACCCACACACACAGCAGCTTTAAATGATCTCTTGGGGAAGAAAGGATATTCAATTTGAATTGATATTTTGTTCTTTAAATCAGCTAATGAGATCAGAAATCTCACCTTATCCGATGGGGGGAACTGCAGCTGGCTGGCATCTAGCGGTGTGATGAGAGGGATGGTGTCAAATCCGTCCTCAGATGCCGCCTTCCCGTTGTTTTTCTCGGCGAAATTATTCCCCAATTTCACCATTTTTGCCCTGCACAGAAAAGGGTGTAAATAAGCGCTTGGTGACGCTAAAATGAAGGCGTCGTTGTTAGTCACGCCCCGTGTGTGTGTGTGTGTGTGTGTGTGGTGTTCCGGGGATAATTTATGGAGAAACATATGGAGAGAGAGAGAGAGAGAAGGGGGGGAAAAAAGAAACAGAAACGATATGCATGATGTCAGGCGCTTTGTGGGCCAGGAGGTGGGAGATTAACAAAAGCGCACGAGAGGAGAGGACTCGCCGTGAGGGGAAACTGACTGCATCGTAATTTGTTATATTTAAATTTAAAAAAAAGAAAGAAAGAAAAAAACATCAACATGCTTTTCTTTTTCTGCATGCAAGCACTCACCAGCTCTGCCGAGTCGCGTTATGAACCAGTGCGCTTCCTCCCTGGATGCCTTGGCTTTTCTCGTTCCAGCCTTGCTGCGTGTGCGTGTTTTCTTAGATGTGACGCAGCCGATTTGCGCGGAGCTGGTGTGCAATATGGCCAGCTGCGTTTGTGCGTCGTTTCCCCCCCCCTCCCCCTTCCCTCCTTCGCACCTTTCCTCCCGAGCTGCTGGATGCTGCCGCCGCTGCTGCTGCTGCTGCTGCTGGCGTCTGGCCGCACTACAAGTGATGTAACGTCCATCCATCCATCCATCCATCCATCCATCCATGCACACACATGCTGCAGTCGGGGGGGCAGCTGGAGCCCATCAGCAGCCAACACTCACAGCTGAGTGTGGGATGAGTTTATAGCGGTGGGGCTCAAGAAATAGGACATGTGTGCTTCTTAAAGGATTTAGTGTTTGAGAACATGGGAACAACAGAAATGATGTTTGTTTGTTTGTTTTATTTTTTCGTCACTGTTGTTTCGTGCAAGGACAGGACAAACAGATAATGTGTGAAAAGGACTTGAAATAAATCCATGTCCTGTTGCAGTGCAATGATGTCACTCTAAGAATTGTTTTTGATTATTCAGTTTCAATTCATTTTTAATGCGTTACTTGTGATTTTCTGTTTCCTTGGAGTATAAATATAGTGGGATTTTTTTTTTTTTGCCACTAGGCTGGTGGAGGACCCTTTGTTTTTTTGTCGACACAGACGATGAGCAGGAAGGTTACTGGGAAGTCTCGGATTCACAACGTCTCCATAGCAACCATGAGATGCTATCTATATGCCAGCCTGTTCACTTAAACAGTTTCTTTATATAAACGTGTGGAGCATAATTTTGCTCTCATTGCTGCTGTGTGTAACTTTTATAAACAATATGTGTTTTTTCTTTCTTTTTTTTACATATTTGTTAAAGCTATATGTTCTGACAGCATAATATGAGAGAGATAATCTATTTTAAAAAAGCAAGCTCCTCTTCCTTTTCTTCCTGTGGTTAATAATCTACAGAATTAAATCACTTGGTTAGAAACAAGCAATCGGATACTGGAGGAGGGTCTTGGTGCTGTCAATCACCCTCATGTACTAGCTGCTCAGTGCTGTACCACACTATACCCTGCATGGTTGCTCAGGCTAGCCAGCATGGCCACCGGTGACAGTTTCCCTGTAACTGTAAGTTGTTTCTTCACCATTAGCACATTTGGCAGCGTGTGCACAAGAGTGGTTGAGAGTGCGGAGGCTTTCATCCTGGCTTGGATTGATTGTTTCTGACAGAGAGCCGTGCAATTCTGCAGATGATGGTAGGACCACAGGGACCAGGCAGAGGAGCTTGATGGTTGTTGTTTTTTTGGGTTTTTTTACAGTCTCATGTTATATTGTCATGACATGGCGACAGTTTTAGCAAATATGAAAAAACATAAAAGTTACATAGTGCAGCTTTAAATGTCCCTGTTCTCTGTATTTATTTATTGCTTCTGAAGAACTTTGCACTTGTGAAAAGTGCTACAAAAAATCAGTTTTGCTTACTTTAATTGTTTAATTTACCCCATGCATAATTTCTGCAGCCTGCTGCAACACTTAACGAAAGAAGATACAAAGGGACCCTTGCTCCGCCCTGCATAGAGGTGAGCATGAGGTGTTTTCACGTACGTTCGTCTTTTGTTTTGTGTCAAAGCTCATCTTTGTAAAACTGTTTTTCTCTTACATCACTTCCAAAACATCCAAAACAGCAATTGGTTCTCCGTCAACATGGGAAAACATCCACTCAAATTTATGTAGATGCTTAATTGTCAGGGGGGAAAAAACAAAAAACATCCGCATGTTGAATAAAGCTGATCAAACGAAATGTTTGACTTTGCTTTCTTGCACAGTGTAAGATTATGCTACTTCAATAGGATTCATTTGTACACATGTTTACCAGGCACACAAAGAATCTGTCGGGTACAAAAGTGCTTATGATTTACAAAAAGCCACTTCTATGAAACCCAGGCAAATGTGACAGTATGAGGGCTGTGGCGGTGTGTCATGAAACTCTGAGGATCTGCAGCTCCTCAGACCTTACAGGGCTGCAGTGTGTTGCTCAGCCCACAAGTGTTTTTCACCTCCATCTCATTTGTTGTCAGAGCAGGCGGCTGTTCCTTTTATCAGCACTAAAGGTGATGATAGATAAATGTTCACAGTCTGTTTTTGTTGTCCCTAAGTGGCCCCTAAATTAGGTATTGCAGCTTTGTAAGTGTCTCTCTCAGTAAAAGGCACTGAACTCACCGTTTGCTTTATAGCTGCCCATATATCGGGATATAGAGGCCAGGAAGAAAAGACGGAAAGAACCTGCTATCAATCACTTTATGTGGATGTCGGTAGGAAGAAGAGAATTGGATCCATTAGGGAAAAATGACCCAGTTTTAATATTCAAAGTGTCGCCTGAAACCATACAGTGATATGGTATAGAGATTGCCTGTGCCTACTTTATCCACAGTGTCTCTTTATTATGTAGCTCCCTGGAAATGTGGGAAAAAAAAAAAAAAAAAAAAAGTCTGTGGCTGCGTATTAGCCAGCTGCTTGTTGCCAGGTTACAGGGCCAGTAAAATGGGATTGGGGGAAGCGGCATAACTGATCAAATCAAACTTGTTCAGAGCAAAACTGTGAAAATAATTAGTTAAGAAGGGAACAGAATAGGAAAAAGACTAAAACACTATGCATTAGCCTTGTGGTTTTAACCGCTGATAAGGTTGCACATGAAGTAGATACTGTGAGGTGAAGACACAAAGAAATATTGTCATTATGGGATATTTGGCACAGTATTTAACAAGAAAACTGAAATTAATCCATTTTATAATGAGGCTACAGCATCAGAACTTTCTGAATGAGCTCTAACAACAGTAAGAGCAACAAATGTAGAAATAAACAAAAGCTAAAAAGCTGACTATTGGAGCACTTAAGCAAAGCCTGGCATCTCTGGGTCTCCTTGTACTGACTGCTAAGCAGGGTGGAGGATCTGTGATGCTGTGGGCCTGTTTCTCTTTCAAAGGAACAGAAATCCTTGCTAGTGTCCCAGCAGGAAGGCTTTAACATGCAAGACCCTGTAAAGGTTCTCATACCATTTTAATTGTTATACGTTTTGTCACAAACAATGGCATATTTTATCATGGATTATTTTGACAAACCAACACATAGTAAGACAAGACTAACTGGGAAGAGGAGGGAAAGTAATAAATGATTCCCTGAGGATGTGCATTTTGAAAGAAAAAACCTAAATGCTTTTTTTTTTAAAACTTCTTGTTACATCTGTAGTTTATACATAGCTATATTTTATTTATTTATTTTTTTACAGGATTGTCAGAAAGTTGATGACTGAGAAAAAGGCAGCCATATTAACAAATGTCCATTGTATATGTAGTCAAGGTATGGTGTCTGGTTGCTTTCTCGTCAAAGGCATAAAAACAGTGAAAAAGAAAGCCACCAGAGGGAGACACTACCTTGATGTTTTCATTTCTGCATTTTGTTGCAGAAGTGAAAACCGCTTTCATTGCCTTTTAAAGCTTGATTGCATCCACTATGTTTTTTGCTCCACTACTTAATGTAGGGAAGAAATTATGCTAGCAGTTCCTCAACAATTCACTCCAACATTTGATTAAATCTCGCTTTGAACCTGCTCGCTGTTTGATCGTTTTTTATGGGCTACCGCGATGTTTCTGCTTCCGTGAAATATAAGAAAACCTGATATTAGACAGGCTTTAGTTCCAGGTCAAAGGTCAGCAACTTTTATATTCCAAAGAGCCATTTTTGCTCTACTTCCTTCAGTATAAAGTGTCTACAGTTACCTTTGGAACAAAATAATTTCTCAAGTTTTCTAAAAACAGGTTACAAAAAGTGTTTCAATCATTTAAAAAAAGTTATATTTTTATATTAATAGCAAACAAATCAATGAATCAGAGATATTTATTGTGTAACAGTAATAAAAGATTTGAAGTAATCAGAAAAGTATTCTCACAACCCACATCATACTGTATTTATTGGTTTTTCAGAGTATGTGTGTGTGTGGTGAGTGTAATGCTGTAGATCAGCCGTGTCATTCGACCTTATATGGCCTGTTCTACTGCTGTTTCTTTAAAACCCACTCTGTTGTTGGCGCCCTGCCCAGAAAGTTTATTTCCCTTTTCCCATCCAGCCACATGGACAGGGCTCCGTCACACACAGAGAGGGAGAGCAGGAGTTTTCTCACTGAGAGCGCCGACTCCACCACCACCAGCAGCAGCAGCACCACCGGCCGTTTGAACAGGGGATCCTCTATCTTCCACCAAGTCCCAGTAGATCTGTCACAACCTCAGACAAGTGAGGTGAGTCTGACCATGTGCATGAAGTGGTGTGTGTTGTGTTTTTGCTTCTGTAAAGTGAGTTATCTGCTGACTTTGCTGCGTCTGGTTTAAAGGCTGTGCTGCCACGCGAGACGTATTGTATTTTGACAACAAAGGCTCTTTTCACAAATCTATAATTCCCTGATCCCTGGTCAGGCCAGCAGTATGCAGTCCTTTTGATGTGAACTGGAAAACTCGCTTGCTTTTTAAAATTCCTATTGGAAAAAAAACAAAAAACAAAAGAGAAGAGAAGGACCTGGAAGCATTTCTGACAGAAACCAGGGTGGGAGACAGGTTGGATGACCTGAGCGTGGGACTCAACATCCGCCGAGTTGCTGTAGTAACCCAGCTGGGATGTTTCTCCGTAAACTTTCCCGGCTTCTTGTTGCGTGGAAAGCAAAACTGCGGAGGCTCCGTCCCTGTTGCTGCAGAAGTTTGTGGATTGTAATTTTCCTGTGGAGATGAGGTCACAGGCAGACACACCCTGAGACTCAGACTGGGAGCAGGAAAAAGGGCCGACTCTCCACAGCGGCTTTCAATGACTCACGAGCCCGGGGAGGAAGCAGTAGCAGTGGTGGAATTTCCATTCTGTCCGGAGCGGAGGAATTTGGGCCCGGATGCGGCTGCGTTTGATGGGAGGAGTAAGCTCACTGACACAAGCCATGTGACGGCCTTTAGACTACATAATGAACTTTGGATTTCACAACCTATCCAATCCCCCCAAAATCATGTACTTCAAATCCATTCATCAAAATGAAAGACACCATTTTTTATATATATATTTTCTGTTCAGGAATGTGTTTGGAATTTCCTCATTTCCTCTTTCCCAAAAAGTTAGCTCTGCATGATTTGCTTAAAGGCAGACTTCCTGATGCCTTCTTCCCAAACGTTCACATTCAGTTCGCCTTGTTTGAGCTGCAGTCTGGTTTCTAAATAAATGTTGAGTTGCTGGCAGCAACGCTGTGCTGTGATTTGAAGTGAGTTCAGATGTGCAGCCGTAGCCGGACAGGGAGAGCCGAGGCGGAAGTAGGAGGCGGAGGGACTGGGGGTGGATTGAGTCAACACAGGATTGTTTCTCAGACTTTTCACTTCTGCTCTCATGCCTCTCAATGGACTCGCATTTCCCAGGGGGGCTGCAGATGACGGCAGATGGTCACGGTGCGGATAAAATGAAATCAAAGTGTGATGAATGGATATTTTCTGCCTCTTGACCAGGAGCTCATTGTGGTGATTTACTCTTTTTCAGGTCAACGAGGTTCTTTGTTTCCTCCTGATCTGGAAGACACATTTTGCAATTTCCGGGCTGCAGAAATACTGCATGCATTAGTGGAAAGTAAAACAATTCCTTTTTTTTTTTTTACTTTACGTCCCTTGATTTCTCACCCAGCTCATGGTTGTTTGTCTGTTTTATAAGCGGCAAAAGTATTCAAACCCTTTTTGATATTTTAGCACATTACAACCTGGATCAGACTTTAGAAGGGGCTTAAAGGGGCAGTAGCCCAGGGTCTCAATATTTGGGGGCGGGGGTGCCCCAAAGATTTTTTATTTTTTAATTAAGTCATGTTTCATTGTACTTCATATAAGAGATATATCAGGTGAGTTGTAATAATATTTTGGGATTTTTATATAAACAGTACTCAAGTATTTGAAAATTTAGTGTTTTTTAAGATGTGGGAGAAACAACATGGAGCTACTAGCCAAGAAACGTCATCAGTTGGTATAATCGTATAAAATTATGCATAGTTTTACCTAATAATGTACTGTATTTTGCATTTGCAAAATAATTTTACTTTAGTAGGGAATGGACCACATTTTGGAAATCCAGCCCTGGTTTCAACCACTAAGGATAATTTATATTATTAATATCAGAATATCTGCTTTAAAAGGTCACTTTAAAGCACTGCCCTGCATTTAGCTCCATCTAGATTTCCATCAATTCGGAATAGGTTCCCTGTGTACTACAAAATTTTAAAAGAGCAATAAAATCACTTTGCTATTGCCAGGAAAATAAATAAAATAAAATAAAAATTACAGAATAAAATGTCAGATGAAAAGTGTGAAATATGTTGTGAAAAATAATCTTATGAAGTGTTATCCCCTTTGAATATGCAATAGGGATATTCAAAGGGAATATTAAACATTATTCTGATGCTTAAGACTTATTTCAAATGGTTACTTACAGTTATTTGTTAGTGTAATATGCTTTTTCTTCATTTATGGACTGTCATTTCTTGACATCTGCAGACACAGATTTGTAATTAACAGCTGTGTGTGAGATAACCCGGGTGGCGAAAACCCACATTCCTCTCCTTTCATCAGTTTTATTCTACTGAACTCAAAACATCAAGATTAGAAACAAGATTTTAACTGTGAACTAAATACCTGAAGCATGTGTCATTCATAGTCTCTCTGGTTTTCATTATCTGATGCTGGTTAAAAGTAAAACTACCCAGCTGTTTTGTGACAATAACAGAGGACGTAAGGCCATCTTGATCAGGACTGCACATCAACACCATGTTTATTCATCGCAATGGCTTGTGAAACTGGCAGCATTTCCTTTTCGTTTACCTTTAACCCTTAGCAGAACTGTGGTCACAACAACGGAAAAGTATTCAAAAGTTGCTCTTGCGTGTGTGTGGGTGTTGATTGTACTTGCAAATAAGTTTCCTCTGGACTCTTGTGTTGGCCAACCGGCTTAAATTTAGAAAAACAAATCTTCAAATCCGCATAGATGGCAGTCAGACAGAAATACTGAGCTTGAAACACTTTAAGTTCCTAAATACTGGTAATGAATGATTCTTAAAATCCAGAAGCTTTGCCACTTTTTAGGGTGAAGTAGTTTTTTTCTTTTGCTCCAGGTGGACAACATGCATCCATGGTTAGTTTATACTGCACTCTTCCTAAAAACATGGATTAATTTAAAAGCTACAGTAAATAACTTATGAAAAATGTTTTTAATACATTTGTTAAAACGGTCACTAAGTTGTGACAACATATGAGAAAATCTGTAAAAAAAAAAAAAAAATCTCCCATGCCTTGTCCCGATGGTCCTACTGCCTTTGCATAAACAGTCAGGAAGAGGGTCTTAATGCCATCAATCAATCTTGTGTAAGGGTTGCTCACACCCTCCCCCTCGCTTTCTGCTACAGCTGGTTTCCCACAACAAAGGGAAAGCAGCTGAGTAGTTAGCAGCCATGCTAACTACTCAGGCTAGTTAGCATGGCTGCCATTGATGGTGGACAAACAGCCTTCATGTAACAGTGAGTTGTTTCTTCACCATTAGCACATTGAGCAGTGCATACATGAGTATGATTGACACTACTAATACCTTCGCCCTGGCTGTGATTGGTTGTTTTTGACCTGAAGTGTTGCACTTAGCTTGCAATAAGAGCACAATTTTTGTTTAACAGTTTATCTGTCTGATGTTATGCTGACAGTAGCAGTTTTAACAAATATGTATAAAATTAAATAAAATTTAAAATATCTAATTTTTTTATTGTATGATTTTTTACAGTTTTTATATACTGCTTTGTTTTCAAAGTCAAAAAGCACAAAACCACCAGAAAAAAAACAAAACAAACTCTTACAAGTAAATGTTTAGATAATAGAGGAAATAAACCTAAATAATTCACTGGAGTGCACGTTTGGAGTTGTGTAAAAAGTTTACGTCAGATAACCATAAAACTGTTTGAGCTCCAGCTCATGATAATCCTGAACACAGAGCATGTTTGTGCTTGTTTGTGGCAGTTCTTTTCAAAGAAACTTTTGTTGCCTCAGGATTTTAGCATTTTCTCCATGTGGAAATATGTTGTTAAACAAACAAATTAACTATATGACAGCTTAGATCTGGAAAAATCCTTAAGTAAATTATATGAGAGCAAGATCAAACAGCACTGAATGGTTTTTTGTATGCTATCAAGACTAAAACCTCCTGTGCTCCCTTCTTCATGCTCCTTTAAAGTCAGGAACTGGTAAAGCCACATCCCACCTTATCTCATGACTAATATCCGTTTATGGCTGAGGGGTTCTACTCAGAACAACAGGGCAACTCAGAGCCGATCCCTCCCTCTTTTATTCCGCCGCAATATATCCAAGTAAGTGCAGTTAAGCTGAAGGAGGAGACTTCCTCAAGGAGGGAGGGCTCACCTGTAAGGAGAGGAGGACTCTGACAGCAGCGCCCTGCTGTCACCTGCTGAACTGTCACAGAGCAGAAAATGCCCAACAGCTGAGGGGACGCTCAGGTGGTGGCCGTCCTACGGTTGGTGATTTAAAATGGGTGGGACGCAAAGTCAGGATCGGAAGAGGAGCACCCGGCGAACGAGTTTTCGGAACGTCGTTAAGAACATAATGTGAGTCAGCCGTTTTTACGCCTCTGATAAGCTTTTCTCCTTCTGAACGTTACATGTTCCTGAAGATGTGTAATGATTAGACACCCTGTCTAAACATTACAAACCAAAAGCTGCGATGCTAACTGTGTAGCTGGTGTCTTGCTTTGCATTTTGGCAACACTGACCTCCGTTCAAGCATTGATGCAAATTTCCACACACCCTCAGAGAGCAGATAAGGTCACATGCAGACAGGCTGTGAAATGTTTGCTTCCGTGGACTTAGAAGAATGTGGACGCACGTTTTTGGTAGACCAGTCACAAATAGATCTTATCCTATTTAACTAGAAAAGAGAAAAAAAGTGGACTGAGTCAATTTGGTTTTTTGTTTTTTTAAAAAAGGAATTTCTTATCACGTTTGTCGTGATCTGTTGTTTTTTGCCATTAGAATAGACTCTGTTGTCTTGTTACAGTATGATCTCATTGTGAGAAATATAACTTGACTGTGTCAATATTTGCTTAAGGCGTCTCAGCTTGAACTCCTGTTCTTTGTTTGTCTGAACACAGTTTCCATGAGAGGGAAAAAAAGAAAGAAAATAAAAACATTGCATGGGTTTTACAAATTGGGCTGATGCACAGCACTCAGACTAAAACCCTTTTACACTTAAAGGAGGAAAAAAAAACAGCAAGTTGTTACCAGGAGTTCCTCAAGCTTTACTCAAACATGTTTTCTTGGGAAGTGAAGAAACTCTCTCCTCTCCTCCACTTTAAACCAACAGAGGGTTCAGGCGTAAGTCACTCCCCTAACTCTGGCTGCCAGTTTCCAAACTGGTTTGAGAGTCCTCTGCCTCCTCCGATCTGATCCAAGTGTTACTTTTCTGGGTTGGCGGCGGGACGGGCTGGCAGGAGTCGGCGAACCGCTCGCGAGCTTTCTCCCAGTTCTTATGGGACTTGGATCTGGTTGCGGAAACATCGTCCACCGACATGACGCCGCCCGTTCCCAGGCCGGACTGCGACTTCCGGATTTTCAGTTCAATCTGTGAAAACGACGACGACAGAGGGCATCACATAAACGAGGGGGGGGAAATATGCTGCAGCTCATAGGTAGTAGCGTTCAATGGAAAACAGAAATCGGAAGATTATCCCGTGTTATGTGTCAAACCTTTTATCAGTTTTGTCTTAAACTCAAATTTTCAGAATTTCACTAAAATGATCAAGGGAAACAAAAAAAATTCCAGTCTCTGGACAAGTCATTGGTAGATGTTTGGCTAACAGAAGATTAACTCACCGGGTCTTTCATCCCCCGTCCTTCCTTTCCCAGTCCCTCTCCTTTTTTCCAGCCCATTTTTTCCAGCATCTTCCGCCCCTTGTTGACTTCACTGATCTCCCTTTAGAGGACAGAAAGCAATAACCTATGAGCAACATTCAGGGTTCCAGTGCATTATCCATGTAAAAACTTCAGTCTTCTCAGTTCCTCTCCTCTTAAAAACCCTACAATTCAGTCAAATTATGGCAGATAATTCTACAGTGACCAGACTTTGCATACAGAAGCTGCAAGAAAGGAAGGAAAGAAGGGCCTCTTAAATGGTACAAAAAGGAATGAAGTCAGACATGGAGTCAATTATTTTTCCGTGTTGTTTTCCTCTTCCACACTGATCCAGATTTTTCCAGACTTACTCATGTACAGATGCAGGTGCATCGTCCCGTTGGAAAACGCCTTCGCTGCCCACATTCTGCCGGCGAGACTCTGCTCTGTCCCTATACTTGGGGTTCCTCAGGGCTTTTTTCTCTTCGTTGCTCTATATTGAACAGATGACCAACCATGTAAACAAACAAAAAAAACCTTGATGTATATTTTAACCCTAAATCCAGCTGCAGGACACCTAAACACTCACTTGCAGTCCATATTTGGCCTTCATTTGCTTCAGCTCTTTCTGTCTCAGGGATTCTTTGTCTTCTTTGCTGAGGCCAGGAGCTTCTAGAAACAATAAGGAGAATGCAAACATCAGACACTTTTAAATGACTTGTACAAATGTCAGCTTTTTTTCCTCTGTGGATTCGTTCTCTCACCGGCACTCTCCTCCCTCCTGTGCTTGCTGATGTGAGCCATGACTTGTCCAGGTTCACAACCGTCACAGGTGTCGGTGCCTGAGTGGATGTGGAACGACAGCACAGTCTCTCCCATCTTGACTTCATCCCCATGCATGAGTGCATGAGGCTCTGACTTGGTTTTGGGCTGCAAGAGGACACCAGAGTTCAACTGGAAGGTTTCGCTTCTTATTCAACGTACCGAGACGAAGTGCCGACCTGCAATATGCGGTTTCCGTTAATGACCGTCCCGTTTTGGCTCCCCTGGTCCACCAGCATGTAGCTCTGCTGTTCCTGGTCAAAGTACACCTCGGCATGGAACTGGAACCAAACGTGCAACATTTAGAGACACTGCAGGGAAAACATAGGAATAGTTTAGACTCCTACAGGGAAAGCAAAGCAGGGAGTTTTACCTTGCTGACTCCCATTTCTGGTAGTCGAACTGCATGGTTCATGTCCTTTTCTCTGCAAAGAAACACAAAAAGTAGAAGATACATTTTTGCTCAGTTAATCAATTAATATAAATGTTTTCAAAAAGCAAAAGTGTCATTTTCTAAAGGATTTAACACCACATTTTCTTATGTTAGACCCACAAATTTCAAGGAGCCTACAGAGTTTATTTATAGATTAACACAAAGAAGTACATATTTGTGAATCGATTCTAAAAAATTACGTTAGGGTACCGATTGCAAACGGCAAACATAGTACTCCGATTTTTATTTAAAAATAAAATGGCAAAAATTTTATTTTTTTTTCATTAAGCAGCGTTGTTATTCAGAACTCAGTTTTGGTTTAACACATGAAATCCCATTAAAACATACAGAAATTTGTGTAATATGATTGAATGAATACTTTTGTCAGCACTGCGCATAAACAGCTGAGAAGACGAGAACCAACCTGCCGAATGTGGCAGGAGAGTCGGCTGTGATGATGAACAGCGTCCCCACCTGCAGCGCCGGAGACCTGACCACGGTCACTCTCACACAAGGTGGCCAGAAGTTGTTAACTAGAAGGAACAAAACAAACCAGCTGGGTTAGCAGCAGAACACAGGATTACAGGAAGCTTCAAGGCAATCAAATCACTGATCGGGAGTTCTAGCTTGATGTTATGTACAGATTTAATTAACTATCCCAGAACCTGTCTTTGAGAGATCTGCGCTCCTCGGATGTCAAATGTTGGGAGTTTTCTCCTCTCACCTTCTTGGCTCTGCACCTCCATTTCTGACTCAGGACTTTCCCTGGAATGTTTGGGGCTGGAACATGATGAAGGCGACGAGGCGGATTCCAGATCTTCCCTTTCAGATTCTGTGATCTCACCCTCCTCTGGTTCGCTGTTGTCCTCGGACTCCTCACTCTCAACCGGGCTCTTCTTCCTCTTCTTCTTCTTCTTCTTTTCATGCTTTTCTGATTTGGATTTCTTCCTCTTCTTTCTTGAACTGCTCTTCTCCTCATGGTGCGAGCCGTTCTTCAGGCGCCTTCTCCGCGATGGCGATTTGTCCCGCTCTTTCCCGTGTTTTGAAAAGTCTCTTTTACACTTGGATAAGTCTGGACTACGAGACCTTCGGTGCAGTTTTCTGGATTCGGTTTCTTCCGTTTCTGGCTTCGCCTCGTCCAGTTTGTGTTCCTGCCACCAGACAGTCAGCAGTGAGATTACCATGTTGAATGGCAGCAGGCCGGCTGACTTTTCACTGTCGATCCCAAATATCAGTCACACGTTAATTCCTAGGTCTCAGTCTTTAAAGTCAATTCATCATAATGCTTCCCAAATTATGTCAGGAATTACAGAAAAGGTTTTAATATGCATCAAGATTTGCAAAAGGAGGTTTACTACTTCAACTATAGACTAACTTGCTTTGTTCCCTTGGTAACGAGATGAGAGTTTGGCTGGTGCAGTGATAGTAAATAAAGCTGTGTTCTCAGAAAATCTCTGACTAAATGGAGAAAGAAATTTTAAAAAATTCCTGACCCCTGGTAAAGATAAGTGCTTTAAAATTAATTCATATTATAGCAATATCATAATCTGAAAAATTTTAAGAAATCCAACCTTTTACTGGGTAAATCTATGGAATGAAAAAAAAAAACTGGTACTCCTAAAACTCCTTTTCAAATTAATGTAACTAAATCTTTTTCTCTTAAATTATACACATTTAGTTTTAGGATGATGACAGATTCAAGGAACGTCTCATAATAACAATTTAATTTTTGTTTCTCTGGGGTATAAATATGACGGGACACAATTCTTTTAGCTGCTGGCCACTATGCTGGACGACCCATATTTATATTGCCAGAACAAAAGTGCCATTTTGCAGCCACCAAATCTACATAGCAACCATCAGATGCAATGCTCATGCCAACTGGTTGTTTGAGAGACATGCAAGAAAAAAAGCTCTTTATTCCTTTCATCACAAAGTACTACACTGAAGCTTTAACTGGAATTCTGTGCTTTGGTCAGGTGGGACAAAGACTGAGGTTTTCTGCAACAAAAGGTCTAGTGTGGAACAAATGACGAACCAAGTATGGCTGAGGATTGGTAATGAGGTTACCACATAATCTGGGATCTTTCCCCCCACTCTAAATGCAGCTACTTAAAGTAAATCCATCCATCCATCCATTTTCTTACACTCTTGTCCCTAGTGGGGTCGGGAGGTGCTGGTGCCTATCTCCAGCTACGTTCCGGGCGAGAGATGGGGTCACCCTGGACAGGTCACCAGTCTGTCGCAGGGCAACACAGAGACAAACAGGACAAACAACAGTGCACACACACACTCACACCTAGGGAGAATTTAGAGAGACCAATTAACCCGACAGTCATGTTTTTGGACTGTGGGAGGAAGCCAGAGTACCCAGAGAGAACCCACGCATGCACAGGGAGAACATGCAAACTCCGTACAGAAAGACCCTGGACCGGGAATCAAACCCAGGACCCTCCTGCTGCAAGGCAACAGTGCTACCAACTGCGCAGCCTACTTAAAGTAAATGTCAGATTTTTCTCTGTTCTTTAAAGTGAGATTATACCACTGCACAATAAAAAAAAAAATCTATTATATTATTTGTTCACATCACTAAAGCATGTCAGCGTATTTCATTATTTTGTAGTGTAAAACTAAAGTTATACCTCTGTAGGAGGGAGTTCTCCAGTAAGAGCAAATCCTCATTTTAGCCAAAGAGTTAGTCACATCTTGAACCTAGGCCAGAAGAATAGTCTTTCAGTCAACTATCCTGCATCATTAAAGACACAATAAGCAAACATTTTTAAAGACTGAGACCCAGAAAAGTCAAGAGAAATTAAAGGGAAATGCAACTTTAAAAAGCCAGCCGTCAGCCACCAAACACTTCAAAGTAACAATGCGCTGCGTCTAGTTGTTACTTACCCCCTCATCTTGATGCGACGCTTTCTTGACTGCTTTCGGGAACTTTCTCCATTTCTTGTCGGGAACATGAGTCTCTTGGGAATGCTCGGTAGTGCTCTGCGCAGAAGGCACCTCGATCCTGGAGTGAAACTGATACCGTCCGCTTTCTGCGTCATAGTAGTAGTATATGCCTGTGTTGGCGTCATAATACAACTGACTGACCTGGAGAGAAAAGAAGAAAGTTTACAATATAAATGAACAATGAACACTGAATCTGGCATCAGTCACCCAACTGAACAAGCAATCTTAAAGAAAACCAACAAACCGAGTCGTAGTAGAAGCCCGTGCTGTGATCATAATACATCCCAGACGTCTCATCGAAGACGAAGCCAGTCTGCGTCATGGCTTCTTCAGCTGTGGCCCTCAGCATGTCAGCTATGGAGCTCGCATCACCTCCCTGAAACAGACATTATTATGAATGAATGTATCAAGGCCAACTCAGATTTTTAGCTTCAAGTCCAACTACGACGGACTTAAAAATGCTATATTTTATTATTTTGGATGCACTTAAAGAAAAGTAAACCTCTGCTGGAGCAACTTCGCTGCTCTCTGCTGAAGCGGACGCATCTGGGGCCATTGCTTCATTTGTTGTCGATACGTCTACTGCCGTACTGTAATCAGTTACATCCACAGCTGCCGTCACCGTACTGTGATCAGTATCACCCTCAGCTGCTGCTGCTGCTGCTGTCGTCGTGTCCAGACCTTCCTGGGAATCTGCCCCCTCAACGTTCTGACAGTAGCCTCCATAGTAGTAATTGTAGTAATCTGGGGGGAAGAAAATCCTGAACGTTATTTATGATATTAACTAAATTTATTTACATGATCCAGTTGTGATGATACTCATACGCACCAGTTTCTGTCCACATGTATTCTTCTGTTTGAGTTTCACAGCTTACTCTATCTTTCTCTTTCTTCTTTCGCTCATGAATCTCTGCACTGAGCTGGTCAACCTGGAGTCACACAAAAAACAACAACAAAGACTTACGCCTTTCATCTAACATAATCAACCCAGTTTAACATTATATTAAGTATTAAGCTTTGCATTAAGCTTAACAATATTTCCTGACATCATGAGTGTGGACCAAAAATATTTTTTTATAACTTTGCTTGTAAAATTATTTTTACCTCTTAAATTCTCCACATTTTTGGAATTTTTGTAATACAAACTCCTCTGCATCTCATTTCAATTTTATGTTATTAACTAACACAAAGTAGATCAAAAATATAAAGTGACAGAAATTAGATATATTGTTTGAATTTTAAAAAATAATAATAATCTGAAAACGGACATGGGGTGCTTTAGGTAATGTGTAGCGTTAAGTTTCATTCTTCCACGTGTTTTGCATGTACTCTACTTGTCTTACGCCAAATATGTCACTAATTAAAGTTCTCCACAACGTGGTCACTGGCCTGTACTAGATTTATTAAGATCAGAGTAAAGGAGCCAGCGCAAATGCACACTTTTTCAAATTTGATCTTGCAGGAAAATCTGAAATTTTTCTTCATTTTCTTCCACTTTACAATTCTGGACTGGTTTGTATCTGTGTATCACGCAAGACCCCAATGAAATCCGCAGAGATTTGTGACAAAATGTGGAAAAAGTTAGAGGCGCGAATACTTTTGTGAGGCCAGTGTACACATTGGATAGCTGACCTGCTTCCTCAGGTCTTCGTTGTAGCTCTCGGTGCTCTTCCGCAGCCTTTCGGAGTGGCTCAGCTGCTTCTGTAACTTGGTGAGCTCGGCTCGGCACTCCTTCAGCTCCTGTTTCAATGACTCAACTCTCAGACGGAGCTCAGCCACCTCGCACTCCGAGTCTTTCTCTCCTCTTGCTTCTTCTTCCTCCTCCATTCGGGAAACTGGAACCGCGACAGCGAAAGCTGCAGTAGGAACAACACGTTCTTAACCGAGATACTCGCAAAACAGAATCTAAATCCACCGGGCCTTTCAGACAATAATCCACTACTTGGTTTACAAACGGTCCAGACATCAAGCAATTAAATACAGCCGGACTCCATGTTTCTTTCTTACCGTTTGCTTTGTTTTCTCCGAGCGGAAGGCGATTTCGTCCTCAAAGCGGCGACCTGAAAAGTTGAACATAAACATCTTGTAACTTCCAAGCGTGTTGGATACAGCCCAGTACATGTTTTGAGGACAATTAGACAGTTACAGTTGAGGCAGCTGAAATGTTTACAGTCCACCCTGCTCGCAACCGCCATTAACTCACGGCGGAAGTGATTCTTCTTCGAGGTCTGGCGCCAGTTGCAAACCCTGTTGTCGCCACCTGGCGGCGACCGCGGTTAGTACCCGCATCAAAGCCGTGAAATGTTCACTATTGTTTGTTGGTCTTCGAATTCTCTCCACTAAATGGAGCGGTAAGTTAGCCTTTAAACGTTTGTCTTGTCTGCAGTTAAATGCGTGTTGTTGTTTTTTTTGGTTGTCAAGCATGAGTTTTACGTTCAGAGTCAACTTTAGAGTGGACCCTGGGGGGAAACATGGATGCATGTGAGTCTTATATGGATGTTTGCTCAGCATTGGTGGATAATAAATGGGCCCGAGCTCTCAGTGAGCCTCATGTATTGGACTCACTTTGGTTGACTAAATAGAATCTCATCAACAGAAGCAGTTGGGGGGGAATCCAGTTGGTCTTAACTAGGTTTCAAATAGGTATAGAGAAAATTATATCAAATTGGGTAATTGAAAACTTTATTAATTTCAGCAACTCAGTGAAGCACATTATAAATATTAATTATACAGTCTGATGTTTTAAAGCCTGGTGAATTTCACACCTGTTACAGCTAAAGAAAATGTAAAGAAAAATTAAAGAAATAAAAGAAATTTAGTATTAGAATATCAGACCAATAAAAAACTGTTTTTAAACACATCTGTGTGGTTAATGATAAATATGTTAAATACCTGCTTAAAGGTTATTTTCAAATAGTACTTTTATCTAAGAAAAACACATTTGCTAATTTACTGATATAACTGTAAGGAGAGTCTACATTTTTACTAGAACTGCTCATGTATGTGAAAATTACTTGCAGCCATTATGTACACTGCTCAAAAAAATAAAGGGAACACTCAAATAACACATCCTAGATCTGAATGAATGAAATATTCTCATTGAATACTTNTATTAACCAATGATTTCACAGAAGTTTGATTTACTTGGAGTTATATTGTGTTGTTTAAGTGTTCCCTTTATTTTTTTGAGCAGTATAGTTTGTTACAATCTTCTGACGTTACATTCTTTGGCCCATTTACTGCCAATATCCGATCTATATGTAAAGTGCTAATTGGGTAGTCATGGTCAAAACGTGGGATTTTACTGATAGCAAGTAGAAACTAGTAGTCAATATTATTACGGCATAAAATAGTTGAGAAAGCTGCTTTATCAACTCGTCATGGTTTACTTGAGAAAACTAAAACCACGAAACAATACAACACCTTCAGAGGACTGAAATAAAAAGGACCAATAAATCTCTGTTTGTTGTCCTCAGTGTATATTTTCAACACTGGAAAACATTTTAAGGAAGTCCAGTTTTTCGATTTCAGTGACAGACATTGACCACTAGATGTCAGCGAAGCCCATGAAATCTGGAAATAATAATTTCAAGAAGTCATGTAAAAAACAAAAAGTACCATATATAGAATTAAGTTATTTCTTTTTCACCACAGAGTAGCGGAAAAATAATGTGATAGTAAGCATCTGTTAGTAGTTTTCCAGCGTGTTAAAAAAATTTCCAGCTGGTGCCACTTAAAAGTGGAATAAAATATTAGATTCTTCCCAAGGCAGAAGTGTATATTTCATCATGCTGACTCAAGCTGATTTGTGAGCCCATTGCTGTTCCTCTCCCTTATTCCTCATTCTCATCTGTATCTCTCCCTCTGGTTAGATTTGGGTTGACCCTTTCCTCCACGTCTTCCTCCTCCACTTGACAATTCTTCCTCCTCTGACCTTTCTGCTCCTTTGTTTGTACATTCAATAATTTCCTGGAATGTCTGGTTCTGTCACATAGATTTACAGGACATAGCCAAGGCCAAATCATGTAGACTGATCTTAGGCCGGCAGGAAGGACTGTTACATAATCATGTGGCTTCTCTGTTGTCTTTTACTCTATTTATAGAGAGAAAATATATAAAGGATTGCAGTGTACCTAAAGTAAAAAACAAAATTTTCCCCTATTATCAATTATGTCTTTTGTGGATATTTGTTACAGCAAGGTAAATCAGAAACGACCCACAGACTAAACAGATTTGGATCATTGGTCACATTTACGCTAAAGCCTAAATAGAATTCAGCGAGTTTGTTTTACATTGTATTTAAGGGACTTACTGTTTTCTTGAAAACGCCTGCAGGGTACCTCCTGCTGTGATTGAAATCTGAGCTCTTTTGGCAGAGCGTTTGGATTCTGGTGGAGCCTCAGACCTCTTTGGCAAGAGCTCTGAGGCTTGTGTTGGTGGTGGGAGAGCAGCCTTAAAGAATCGTCTGGCCTTTTATCAGCAGGGCTCCTTCTGCTGCCCAGTGATGTTTGTAGATGCCAGTTTAAGACAAGAAAAGTGTGGGACAAGATAAGCAACGAGTCGGTTCACAATTTCCTTTTCACTGCTTGGCAAATTTACACAAAAATGGTGCTGATTTATTTATTTATTTATTTTGTCTTAAAATAACAGTTTAATATTTAAGACGGAAATTGTTTGCTGTTCCCTTTAGACGTTCTACAGTTAATGCGTGCGCTGTTCCTGTTCGCTCCAACCACAAGCCCAGCGTAGATCGCAGAAATAAGTGGGTAGAACAGAAACTCCTCCCTTTCTGGTATAATGTGGAAACTCTGAGTCTGATTGAGGTTTGTGTCCTTGCTCCTTCATGGAATTTCAGAAAGTTTGGTCGCTCCGCTGCTGCACAGCAAAAATATCTGGCCATGGAGAGTAAAGCACAAAAAGGTTTCTACGAGGGGAGTAATGAAATTAAGAAATGGCTCAAAAAAGACTGATAATCCACAACAAGGCTAGCCGTGAACACGAGTGTCTTAATTTAGCCTTTCATAGACTTTGCCATTGTTGGGACTTCTGATCATTCACATCTTGACTCTGGAAAGTATTTTATTATTACCTTCTGAAGAATTGTGTAATTTAGTAAGGACCAATATCAGTTCATGGCATTTGTTTTCATTTACAGAAATTTTTTTTTACACACACTCTATTAAAAGACACGTCATTACTGCAAAACTTTAAAATTGACTACATCTTTTTCAGAACAATTTGGATTATCGAAATTATTTGTATTTGCTAAATGCCAAAAATAATGACCTTTGTAACCTTTGTAGGTTTTTTTAGCTTAGGAGGAATGGACCAAAAATCTTGCAGGATATTTTTTAGGAATTCACAAAAACGGCATAAAGTTTGAAGACAATGCCATCAAAAATAATAATAATAATGATAATAATAATTAAAATGTATGTAAACTTCTAAATTTGAAATAATAAAAAAAATCTAATTATTTTGCCTTTAGTAAATAGACATTATCTTGTGAATCCTAACTGATCTGAAGTTTAGATTCTGGGTGAAAATAAATTCCAGTTTTTATGTATAAACTTGTTTATGTGATGTCAAAACTGAGAGTCTGAAGATATTTGTTTCAAAACATCGAAAGGCAGAGAGTCACTAAATGTTTGTCCCACAAATTGCAGATAAAAGAAAAAAGAATCTGTTTTCTTCTCCGTCAAACATGCTTCTATCCCAAATCTTCTCAAAACATGAGTGACGGGAAATTTTGAGGTCTAAAAAACTTAGACTTGTGTTTCTACATAGTTTTATTTGTGAGTCATAGTGGTTTAAAAACATGCCTCAGCTTTTGGGGAATATTTTAGATTGAATTTATACGAGGTGTGGGTTCTATGTTCTCCGGAGGGATCTGACATTAAACCATTAACCATACTCTGATGACAGACACATTTTAAGAAATCAATTTATTTTAGTGAAATGTGTCAAAAAAAATTCCAAAAACTTTAACCTGTTGTTCCATAAAATCCATTTAAACCTTTTGTGGTGAGCCTGAAAGTATGTTGAAAGTGTTACGTTCTAAAGAGCACAATTTTTCCATTGACATTTTTGTTTTATTTTAGAATCTCCTCAGTTTGTCCAGTTTTTTGTTTCTTTAAAAAAAGATTTTATTTTTTTTTGTTGCTTTTTTTCTGACTCACTCCTCAAATATTCCCAAGCATTTTACTTATTACCATGCCACCGTGTAATTACTTGTGTGGTGGTGCTCTGCCTAGTGGTTTAGTGTTTCCTGTGACAGATTGAACCCAGCAAGGTAGTTCTCCTGAGGCTGTCCAACAGAACTGGTTCCCCCAGTCATGCATGCCTTCCTGCCGCAGTGTGGAAGAAACAGTTAGCTGTTGAAGAGCCTGAGGGAGGGGGGACTAATAAGTCTTTAAGATCCAGCCCCCACATTCCTAACCTCTCTCTGGACTATAAAACACAGAGCCCCAAGAGTTCAGCTCCTCCTCTACCTCCTACTCCTCCCTCTGTGTTTGTTTTGTGGCCCATTTTTTTTCTACTTCAGAGTAGAAGAGCAGGCTGACAGGGACATACCACTCTTCAACCACAGGGGAAGTCTTCAAAGCAGCCGTGAGTTTTAGGGCTTACATCTCACTTCCTCCACCCCCACTGCAGTGTTTGCCTGTGAGCTGTTCCGAGGTGGAGCGGGGAGGATGGAGGAGGAGAGAGAGAGAGAGTCAGCAAGGCATTTGAGAAACCAGCTGATCAGAGCTGAGGTATTCTGCCACGGAGGGACTTGTCAGCGTGACTGGAAATTACTAACAGGCAAAGACGGAAAAGCAGGGTTAAAAAAAAAGAGAGACAGAGAGATGTCTCCTTTTCTTCATGTGAATCTGGGAACTCATGGAGAGCTGTGAGAGGGGTGGAAATCTGAAGAAGAGAGTGAGAGGTGTACTGGAAGCCAAGCCCTGGTTACTGGTGAGTCAGCTGGAGGCTGGGGAACTTCGTCGAATAAGGAGCGATGTCTTGGCTGTCTCCGGTGTCATGGGCCAAATGGACGTGGACGGCGGTGCGAGGGGGAGAGGAGGATGGAGAAGGGCAGGAGGCCAACGAGGAAAGGGAGCAGTGGGGAAGGAGAGAAGAGGAAGAGGAGGAGGAGAGATCTCAAGGCAGCAGGCAAGTGTTGTGCTGAAGCCCCTAGACTCCAGGCAGAGTGGTTCACATCGTCAGCGCTGGAGGAGGGGGGACTTCTGTCCATGTGCCTCTAACCTACTGGATTGGGAATCTAAATTTTAGTGACATATTGGTCGAGACATTTTGTGAAGTCCTGGCGTGTCCTTGGGTCTGTGCTTTAGATTGTCCCTAACTGTCTTTCTTTTGCTTCATATCACCAACACTATTTCTAACAGACACTCAAATTCACACAGGATTCACTCAAAACCTGCAACCACATGCTGAAATCATCAGTGTCTGTGCCTCGTGTCAACGGTGATAACATTATCTCTGCCTCTGTTCCACCTTCATACAAACATGACGACTACTTTCAGAAGACTTCTGCCTTTCCATTCCTGGTATCAATATATTGGACCTTCGGGGGCTTTCTAAAGTGATTACATCACAGAGATAAATCTGATTTAATCTGAGCTGTAAATTGTCAGCGTCAAGAATGGCCCATAGATTTTAAAAGGCTGCATGTTGTATGTTTTCTTCTGCATTTCTCGTCTCATAAACTGTATTGTTCTTAGAGTGTGACAGGAAATAGTAGGCTGTCCTACATCTACTTCCTCTTCCTTTATGTATTCGTTACTTTGGCTTTGGTTACTCTTCCTCCTGTAGTTTCAGATTAGATAGTGTTACAATGACGAAGAGTGAAGTTAAGCTCAGCATAGGTCAGTTTGGTGCATCAAATAAAAGGGTAATAAGTTTGAGGTTTTATTTTTGTATAGTTTTTACCACCACAAGGGGTTTTGCAAGATAATGCAAAGCTTTGCAAAAGTACATATATTAACTGATTACATAATAGTCACAAATCCAAGGATTTTTGCTTTTAAAGCTTTAAGTGTGTTTTTATGGTAAATTCTTGCATAATAACAATAATAGTACAGCTATTTTTGTTTGAGGAGAAGATGCATCAGAACCACTGACTCTCGGCGTTCGTAATATGATCATTGCCCTGGAGTTATGTAATAGTTTTTCTGCTTCCCCTCATGTTTTCACGTGCTGCAGCTCGGACTCTGAGGGTCATTTTGACACCCCTGAAGCAGCGACTCCTGTCCGCGGCCCTCAGCCCGTCCCGGGAGAGCTGGAGAACAACAACACCAATGCAGGCAAAGCAGGTGAGGCCGCTGCAGAGCCACAACAGGCAGAAGGAGAGGAAAAAGAAAACAAAAACAGGAGGAGAAGAGCAGCCGAGAGGCTGGCCTGACAGCAACATCTGTGACTCTTCAGGAAACCTGGAGGTTCTTAGTAACATTTCAGAAATCTCAGCAATCTAAGGGAAGTGCATGTTCAAATACGTTGGGCACTAGTCCTTTCTTCTCAAGGTTGCCATGGAAACAAGAGTCATTTGATGGAAATGTGATGACACTATAGCTGCATGATGTCAGTTATTTAAAAAATGCAGCAAGATATAATTTTTTTTGTTTGTTTTTTAAGAATTTATACCTTTCTAAATTTGACATTGTGTAAATATCGATGTATCCTATTGTATTACTGTATAGAGATTCCATGCAGTGTTTGCTAAAGGTAAACAAAGTTATTTAACACCTGAGCAGGCAGTGAACTGCCTCCTCTATACCTGGTATTTAGGCTGGAATGCACACAGTTTTTATTTTGGATTGTTTTTGGGTGTGATCACGTCTGATGCTCCGTCTGTCATTTGATTCACTAAGAGGAGGGGCTTGTGGAGGAGTGTGGGAATGACCTTTGCTCCAGAATTCAACAGGTTGAACAAAAGCGCTGAGCTTTGGTTAGCTCTGCTTTGTCACCAACGGAGGTCACAGCGACGTAACGTAGCATGTGAGATCATGTTTTTAGGAGGTTTGTTTGGAGGGTTTATTGCATTGTGTGAGGGTGCTTCTGGTTCAGAAGAACCAAACCCTTCCTGTAAAACAGCTCCAGCAACATTTTCTAAAGGTGAGGTATCTAGTCAAAAAGAAGAAAATAAATTCTTTAGCAA
Organism: Alfaro cultratus; assembly: GCA_903066825.1. Classification (NCBI taxonomy): domain Eukaryota; kingdom Metazoa; phylum Chordata; class Actinopteri; order Cyprinodontiformes; family Poeciliidae; genus Alfaro; species Alfaro cultratus. The sequence continues at coordinate 126,100 of CAEFZX010014654.1, read as the reverse complement.
CTTTATTATTAAGACTGGTGGGATATGACTAATTTCTGGAGATTTTCTTGCCATGGTGGTTAATAATGAGCTAAATTTACCTTCTGGGGACCCTTGAACATCATTTGTTTTTTTAGCTGCTTTTTGTTTTTAATTCTGTTTTTGAAAAAAGTGGAATTTTTTCAGAGATTTTCACAGAATTTCAGAAAAACAATGCACCAGTCAAGAATTGTTTTGCTATTGTGACTAACTCGGGCTGCTTTGCTGCTTCAGGACCTGGAAGGTCGGCTCATCACACTCAAGCTTACTTAGGGTTATGCAGCAAAACAACAATCCAGATTACACCAGCAAGTACAATTCTGAGTGTTTCAAATGAGGAAGGTCTCAGAGCGATGTAGTCAAAGTCCAGACATAAATTGGATGGATATGCTGTAGGATGACTGATTGTTTATGCTTGAAAACCTTCAAATGAGGCTGAACTAAAACTATCCTGCAGAGGGGTTCAACATCTCGCTCTCTCTCATGTGATTGAAAAATACTCTTTGCCAGGTATCACAAACACTTGATGCCAATCGTTTTAGCCAAGAGTGGCACAATCAGTTGTAAATGTTAGGGAGCAAATTACTTTTTCACATAAAGCCAGGTTGGGTAGGATAGATTTTTCCAATAATAAAAATAAATAATTAAATACAAAGCATGGTTTTTATTTTAGACCAAAAACCGTGCTTTGTATTTAATAAGGTTTTCTTTGTCTGATCTAACATGTTTACTTATTTGAAAGGTAATTGTGACAAAGGGGGAAAATGCTTTTTCACAGTTACTGTTTATTCAAGTGCGTAAGGAAATGCATGTGTGTTTGGGATTATGTTAGGATGTCAACTCTTGCAACACAGCATGGTGACATAAAGCTGGTTTAAGCAGAGCAGGCTCTGCTCGTCTCTAGGCAACGTGGTGTTGTATGAACAGAGCGATGATGATGATAATGACAGACATGCTGAAATATGCTGCACTGTCAATATGTTCCCTGGAGCTAGCATTCAGACCGTGCTGTTATTTTTGTGCAAGACATAACACAAGATAAGCGAAGGTCTCTTTTGTTTTGTGTTTTCAATTGCGTTACTTTTGCTTTAATATCGTGGCACTCCTAGTAAGACATCACCATGGCAACAGCAGTAACTAGAACAGTTGGCTGGTGAGTAACCTGCTTTCTGTCAACCAATCAGATATTGTCCATATCCGAGTTTACATGTGATAGCAGAAATTCACTAGCAACATTCGACTCTTGAAGTATGACAGTTTTGTGAAATAATTTTTTTGGTTTTGTTTCTTCTTCAGATTTGGAGCAGGAGGAGAACCTGATAGTGTCTGTTCCTGTCAGGGATCCAGAAACTGCACTGGGCGACAACATGGGTCAGGATGAGCCTGTAGTCCCTGTGGGAGATCAGCTCGAAATAAATGTGCAAAATCAAGACCAAGATCAAGCAGAGCAGCCCTCGGAAAACTTGGATTCTTTTCCCGGTCCTGATTCAGCCTCACTGAAGGAAGAGACTCAAAGCACAGCTCTCCTTTCTGAGCCATTTGAAGATACAAACTTCCTCCACGAAGCAGACCCAGTCGCAGATCTGGCCCCAGTTCCAGATACTATTTTGATTCCAGAACCAGACTTTGTTCCAAGCAATGAACCTTCAGTTCAAAATCATACTTTTATCCCTGAACCAGACTCAGTACCAAGCAGTGAACCTGCAGCATCAAGTGCTTCACAGCCTCCCGAGGAGAAACCTGTTGCTGATCTAGAGGAACATCACAGTAATCTCCCCAGCCTTGCAGAACCTACTCAAAAGACAAAAACCAGCAACTCCAAGCCTCCATCCTTGAAAATAAAGGTTCCAGTAAGTCCTCTTTCTCATACAGATGAGGAACAAGAGCTCCCTGTTCCCAAGGCTACATATAACTTTGACCTCAACCAACTGGACGACAGCTTCAACCCTTTCACCAGTGGCGGATCCAAAATCCAGAACTCTCCTCCACCGTGTGGTTCAAGCTCTCCCCCCAGGCTAGAACCACTTGGAAGCTCATCATCTGCTTATGAGTCCACCAAAAATGCTCAAGGAGACTCAGAAATTCTAGGTCAGTCTTTAGAGGCAAAGCCTGTGGTGCTGGAGTTTGGTCTGGATGAAGGAATGGTCAGAAAGCCCCCTCCAAAGAAATTAGGAGGGAAAAGGGCAACCAGCAAGACTGCTGCAAAGAAGCAGAAACCAAAAGACTCAGAGACTTTTTGCGAACCAGCACCAGAAGCGACGCATCCTGAACCGGTGTTAGAAATGACACCAGAATCACTTCCCCAATCTGTTCCCGAGCCTGTTTCAGAACCACTTTCAGAACCTGTAGCAACAGACTCCTCTGCACCTCTGAATCTGGACGACGTTCCTATTCCCAAAACCGGAACTTATAACTTTGACCCCAGTCAATGGGACGACCCAAACTTCAATCCATTTGGTAGCAACAGCAAAGTGAGCAGCTCTCCTGTGCTGCCAAAGGGCTCATACAGCTTTGACCCAGACAACTTCGATGACTCCATAGACCCTTTTAAAGCATCAAAATCCCTGAACAATGAGGATTTGTCCAGCAGCACCTCCCATCCTGAGACAAAGGTAAAAGATCAATGCAAACAGAAGGCAAGGCAGACTCCCGGGGAGAAGAAAGCGAAGCAGATTCCAAAGAAAAACAAAGAGAGAGCATCCACGTAAGTCTCCTTTGTGCACAAAATATTACAAGACCGTAGTCCAACAAGCTTCATATTCAGTCATTTTCTTACACCGCCTTGCAAAGGTATTCCCACCCCTTGAATCTTCTCACACCACAAACTTCACAAACTTCAATGGCTATCATAGGGATTTTATGAGGCAGGCCAACACAACACAAGACGCTTGTGTATAGTAGTTAAACGGTTTTCTTGTTTTTTTCAAAATGAAAATCTAACGAGTGTGGCAACCAGCAACATTGAGTCAATACTTTTTTAGGACTGTTGCTTCGTTGAGTTAGGGCTATTCTGTTGGTCTATGTCTCTACCAGTGTTTCACACCTACTCAGTATTTGGCACATTGTTTTCTTTTATTATTATTACATAATAGCCTAATGGTGGTTTCACACCAAACGCGTTACACGTGTCAAAAACATGTCAAAAACTCGTCTGACACTTCAAGTTTGATGCGTGTGCACTTTTGGTGCGTTCGCACCAAACGAGTTTAGAGCATCAGGCACGTCTGGTTTACATTCAAAGCCTATGTGGCGAATCGAACCCGTTGGACACTCTTGACTCGTCAAATGCTCTAAACGGTTCAAATCCCGCCATGCTGGACGCTCGAAACGCATCATGCTTTCTTCCGAAAAAGCTTTATTTTCTTTTAAAGTATACAACTTATAATTATTTTCAAACACATTCTCCCAGTTAGCACCCTATTCCTGACTTGAGTATTTGAGTGAACTTAGATTGCAGCCTTGCACTGTATTTTATTTATGAGTAAAGGTAAATAAACACACACACACTTTTAAATTTTTTATCAGTGAAAAAAAATTAAAACACCAAATCATCTTTGTTCCATACTTTATAAAATGTCAATAAAATGCACTCAAGTTTGTGGTTGTGATGTGACACAGTGTGACCGAGTTCAGGGAGTATGAACATCATTTCATGACATTGTGTAGGTCTGATCTGGCTCTTCCTTAGACTAATTCACTGCTAACAATAATATGCATACCAAAAGATACTTTGAAGGCACAGAGAATACTCTGCATACCAAGCTACTAATAAACTGAGACATAAATAGATTGGTAATGTGCTTAGAGCTGCGGTGATTAGCTGCATATGCTTGAACTTTAATCTACCAGCTAAGTAACTAACATGCTGACACTTTTTACTCACTCATACCCTCTTCCTTTGTCTCTCGGCCTTCTTTATCCTCCATGGCTCCCTTGTCAAAACCCTCCCTGCTTTATCCCCCTCACCCTCCATCTTTCCTCGTGTTGTGTGTCGCGCAATCCCCCAAAACCTTTGCTTTCGTTCGTCCACTTTTATCGACCTCAGGACATCTGAGCAAGTCAAGTTTCTCTGTTTTCTGTTGTAAGTACTCTCTCTATCAAGGCATGATTCCACTCATTCTCATCGGTGCATGTTCTGTGTCTGTACTGATTGTTGGAGTCGAGGTTTTTATCCTCATCACAGCATACTTTAGCTTTCTAATTTGCTGTATTTCTTAGCATGATTTTTCCATTTGTCTTGCTAAATCTCATATTAATGTCCATAGAAAACAGGAACAATAATAACCTTTCAAGGATAAAAAAAAAAAGAAAAAGAAATTAATATATTCTCATTTGCTTGTTTTGCAGGAATTCCTGTAAAGTCCAGAAATATGATGAAAGCGAGTCGCTAGTCCTCGATGTTTGTAGTCAGGTAATTTTTTTTTTCTATCTGGTTGCTTCACTGGGAATGTTTTACCTTACTGTAGCAACACTGCAGTGTTCATTATTTAGCTGCTGTGCAACCTCTTGGCCTCAGCATACTTTTACACACACACACAATCACATTGAGTTACACAAGTTGAGTGAGGCATCAGTAGTGTTTCCAGCACTGCGGTCCAGTCTTGGCATGATGACAGAGCTGTGACTTATCACTCTGCAGTCAAATATTACTCTGGTGTGCTCATGCCCTCAATAATATCACATCCTGGAGAAAGAAGATTTATAGCTAAAGAGAACTTTGGATAGTTAAGGTCACCTGTCAAGACCAAGGGGCTGAAACCTTAAGTCATGAATTACAAATTAAACCTTTCTGGATGCCCATCAATTTTAAAAGGGTGGAGTGTAAATACAAAGTGCTTGTGTTACATTAATTTATAGTATTTTTTCCCCTCTAGTTGAATAAATGTTGAATAATTTCATGCTAAAAAAATTTAAAATCCATCTCAATATAAAAAAAAATGCATTTATTTGAAGGCTTTTTTTACACATCTATACTAGGAGAGGCAACAAAGTGGACAGCACTGCAGTTAAGGATCAGATATTAAACATGTAGAAAGTAAACTCGACTGTAATAAAGTTAATGTCTCCCTCTATTACTTCCAGGGGGAAGACGAAGTGGTGGTTCAGACCCCGGAGATCACTCAGCGGGTTCATCACGCCACAGATGAGGAGAAACTGGCCTCCACCGGCCTGATTGGCCAGACGGCCGACAGTCAGGAAGAGAGAGAGGAGCAGGAATGCAATAAAGTAGCTGTGAAGAAACAGCCGTCCAGCGATTTACCTGCTGTAGATCGTAAGATATAAGCTACTCAGTTATTTGTTTTTGAGTTGGTAAAGTTAATTTGACATTTTTTAACATTATGGGCTAAACAGAAAAACTATAACTTCAGCTTTTATTGATAGATACAATAAATACAACCCATAGTTATTTCTCTGATGTTTTTTTTTTAATGTCCAGAGATTAAGATTACAGATCATCTGCCAGAAAAGGACACCTTCAGCGTGAAAGACGATATCGTAAGTGCCGCAAAGCGACCACATGAATTATTCAGTGTGACTGGTTTCTTCTGCATCAGTTGTTTTTGATCTCCATAGTCTGTTGAAAAAGGATGATTAGTCATAATTTTAAATAATATTTTTCACGGTGACTTCCTGACACCACACATATACCACACAGACTACACAAATTAAGCGGCCGTTTTAACCGAGTCGTATTCACAAAGAGGCCTGGTGAAATATTTTCGTGCTCCACTGCATTTTCAGTTGTTTACAAAGTGTGAAAGTTATCGAATGCTCACGCATCGGCTCACGTTAGTGTTTGTGATCTTCCACAGACTGATATATCAATGCACCAGACTGCAAAACTGAGCAGCCGTGACGATCCTGACCCAGCAGCCCTATCGCAGGACGGCGTCCCTCTGACCGAGATGGACAAAGCTGCAGTGCTGACCCTGATCAGAGAGGAGGTATATCGCTCCCACATGCACAAACACAGAGACACTGAGCACACAAAATGAAACTTTAATAAGTTTAACTTATTTTTTGGTTCACAATATCACTCCATATTTTGAATCTTATCGATTTCCTTTAAAACAGATCATCACTAAAGAGATTGAGGTCAACGAGTGGAAACAAAAATATGAGGAGAGCAGAGTGGAGGTTATGGAAATGAGGTGGGAAGCTTCTGTTTTGATGAGAATTTTCCTTCCTTTTCCAGAACGATACTATTTTTAAAAATGCTAAAATAATGCAAGGGATTTAAAAACAAAGTTAACACTGGGCTGCTTTTTGTTTGACAGAAAAATAGTAGCAGAATATGAAAGAACAGTTGCCCAGATGATTGGTAAGTTGCTGCCACCTGGTGGTGGATATTTCTTCATACTCTTGTTTGTTCCTCAAACTTTTAATATACTGTAGACAGTAGCATGCATTCTGAAGCTATCACTTGTTTGCTTGCAGAGGATCAGCAGCAGAACAAGAGCATCTCCTCCAGTAAGTCAGTCAGGCAGCTGACGTTGGAGCGCGATCAGGCCGTGGCCGACCTAAACTCTGTGGAGAGATCCTTCGCAGATCTCTTCAGGAGGTATGAGAACATGAAGGGAGTCCTGGAGGGCTTCAAGAAGGTTGGTTATGAATATTCTCAGATGTAGAGCAGAGTCGTGTGACGTAAACATCCACTGACACGCCTTGTAAACGTGCATTCAGAATGAGGAGGTGTTGAAGAAGTGTGCACAAGATTACCTACTTCGTATCAAGCAGGAGGAGCAGAGATATCAAACGTTAAAACTCCATGCTGAGGAGAAACTGGACAAGTGAGATTTACTTACTTACTTAAATCTTTACGATGAGGCATAACATTTGCCTTCATTTAGTTTTATCCTCTTGTTGTTAACGTCCTCCCTGTCAGGGCCAATGAGGAGATAGCCCAGGTGCGCGCCAAGGCTGATACCGAGAGCGTGGCGCTGAATGCGAGCCTGAGGAAGGAGCAAATGAGGGTGGAGTCCCTTGAAAGAGCTGTCCTTCAAAAGGTATGGAGACTGTAAAAAAATATACAGCCGATCTACCTCACTTTGTGAGTCTGTACTCTGGGGACGCTAGAAGACCACTTTGTGCATTGTTAGAGGGAAATATAGATTTTGTATTGTGTTTCTCAACTGTTAGTGTGAGAAAAGATGCTTAGTGCAATGTGTTTCAGCATTAGTAGCACTAATGACTTAAAATGGTGCGTAGGAATTATTAAGGGAAACAAATCAAACCCTGTAGCAATTTGTGGTTTTTGTTTCCACAACACGATTCAAACCACTTCCAACAAGCCTCACTGGTTCCCATTGCTTATTTTTTTGTCTAAACATGGTGGAGAATGTTAGATGGTTTAGATTATAAACCCTTCCAGAGAAATGGATTTCTTCTTCTCTTTTGTTAACAGTATTCAGTTCTTGATTGGATGTTTTTTTTTATTCATGGATTAATGAATTTATAAAGATACCTAATTTGTGAGAATTTTAGTGGGGCAGTCACCCATTGGTGCTGTAAGACTAGCATGGACACGATTTTCACGCCATCTAAAATGCCACAATCTAATGAATAATCAGTTATAAATGTGTGTCATTTGTGTAATGTAATTGCATATAAGCTGGTCAAATATATAAATAGAATTTTATAAAATCTGAAGTCATAAAATCCTCAAATAGATCTAACAAAAAACATTTAAATCCATGTGGTATGCAGTTCATAATTGTACAATAATTCAACTGCTGGCCAATTACAGACGGGGCTTTCTATAAATAAAATAAATAAATTTTTATATGTCACGTATTTAATTTATGGTGTATGTAATCAGTTGTGGGTTTTTTACTGTTTTAATTAAATAATTTATTGAAAGATTAAGGTCGTTCTTCTGTCTTTCATTGATTTATTGAGTTGCGGCGCCTCCGTGAACTAATGGCTCCTCTAATTCACTCTCCAAAGTGCTGCTGCAATAAAACTGAACACTAGAGGGCAATGTTTCACTTCACTCAAGAAACTTATTGAGATTTTATTTTTGGTCATTTTTAACATTTCACAACTCAAAAACACAGGGAAAAAATAAATACATGCATAGATAATAAACAATATATAATTTGTGTCAATGCAATGGCAAGAACACAATGTATACAAATTCTAGCTAAATCTGTAGACAAACTCATAAAAAAGTAAAAACGGATAATCAAACCTGGCTGTATTTGTTTGGCAAATGCTGTTTATGCCTACTTTTATTTAAAAGTGTGAACAATACGGTTTTAGCTTCACACAACTCCCTCTAACTGACCTACACTTGTTTTTAATATTTATCCTGAACTTGAGTTTTTTTTAAACTAACCTTTCTCGCTCAGTTTATACTTTGTTTCTTTGATTTCACAACATTTCTGTACACAACTTGGAAGTAGTTTATAATAAACTTTGTACACCGTCAATGCAGTGTTGAATTTTATGCAATGTGCTAAATAGTTCATGCAAGATGACAATGAACTGACGTGTTTATAATTGTTGACGTGAACCTCAAAGTTTCTCTTTTTTTCTTACCTGATAGAATCAAGAAATTGAGGAACTGACCAAGATCTGCGACGAGCTGATCGCCAAGCTGGGGACAGAATGAAAGACGTTCAGTGATACTCACTTCATCAGCTCCCATCTGCTCAAATTCAAGATTTTTCTTACAGCAGCATGTGATATAAATCCTCCACATCAGCACAATTTAGCACATATTAACTGACCCAACAGGTTTGTTGCAAAAGCTACAAGATATCATCAGGTGTCTATCATTTTCACCATTATAATTACCAAATGTTTAAAGAATAAGTATCATCCTAAGATGTAAAGATTTGTTGTTGATTGTTTCTGCATTGCTGGTTTTTTTAATCTAAGAATTTCCATAATTTTTTACTGCATGTGTTGAAGAACTGAGGGAGAGGACGACACAGTTCCTTCTTCGTCCCAGCACACTTTCATTTGAATGACCTCTGTTTGAAGGCTGCAGAAAACATATTTATACTGAGTGCCTGAACTGATTGAATTTTCTTATTTTCTCTGTAGAGTTCTTACTGCCTTTTCTTTTGATGTTGTTTATATATATATATATATTCGGACTTTGCTACATTACCCAAAATGTACATTGTTTTCTCTGATTTCTGAGTATGGAGCATTTCTTTGATTTGACCATATTCTTATTATGCAGTAATTTTTACCCATGTGCCATATTGCTTTTTTTTTTACTAAACTTTCCTGCGTGAGAAAAATCTCCCATTTTCTTCTGGTTTTCTGTGAGTCAAGATGTTGCTGTTGTGACTCCTTTTTTTCCTGCTTAGTTCATGGATAAACCTTAATTTTCTCATTTCAAGCTGTTGCCAACTTGTACTTTATGCAGTATAATTCCTGTATGATCAATATATTTTGAACTTGAATGCATTTGCAGTGGTATGGCTTTCCCTGTGGTTCATGAGGTGTTGAAGACCTGTACTCTAGGGAGCAGATGTTTACCTTTACTCTCGTTAAAAAACATCCAGCTAATTTTATGGTCAGAACGTGAAGGAGCTGTTGTATTCTGCCTTGGTATGTCGCAAAAAATGACAGATTTTTGTATGAAAACGTTTTGCTTCTGCACAATCGGATGCCAAATATCACGTTGACCTGAAACGGACTTTGGTGTGACTCCATGTCCTGTCGTGATGTCGTACTTGGTTAAAGCTGCTTTTCAAAGAAAGTCTATTGTTGTGGTAAAATCTGTATATTTTATACTTAATGGAAAGAACATTCAGAGTTACGTCTCTAATATTTGTAAATGTAAGAACTGAGTATGTCCTGATTGTATGTTAACTGCTATATTTTGTGAATTCCTGAATAAATGGATAAGATTTAATAATATGTCAGTACTTTTTTCTAAAACTATTTAAAGGGAATTATAAAGTGAGGTTTTGGGAAAAGGTTAAAGACGGTTAAGGAAATATCTCACAGAATCTTCATTCAGAATAAATCTAGAGTAGTTTGATCTAGAAACTGAAACTAACAGATAGTCCAAGAGGCGAAACTTCTACCATCATAACATTTCATAGCTTTTTGTTTTATTACTTTCTATCAGCGTAGAAGCCCATCGTATTCTATATTCAGAAAGTGTTTCACAGGGAAGATCCCTGGATCCAAGCTGTTTGGCGTGTAGAAGGTCATCAGTATATTAAACTGTGATAAAAACAGCGACGCATAGGCAAAAAGAATCATTCTTTCAAAAATGGACCAAATGCTAAATCTTTGGGTTTTTTGCACACAATATCCTGAATCATAAGCCTCAGATAACTCTGGTTTTAAAGTCTCAAGGCGGCTGTTTTCCCTCAGTCACATGTGCACCCTAAGGTGATAATCGTCTCAATATGACATCCTATCTAAATATTTTTTATGTCAACACGGTGAATATGTTTACTTTTTGTGTAATTTCAGAAAACCAGTCTGGTTGAGTAATCTTAATGAGTTCGGGTTTTGCTGCTTGGTGTTTAGTCTGCTCCAGAATTTCCTAGTTCATCAGGAGCTTGGCTGAAACACAAACTCTTTTGTCGTTGCTTTTCTAGTCTCAATCATTTAAAGCTAGAAATGTGACAAAAAGATGAAAAAGTGGTACTTTGCTACCAATTTTATTTGCTACTCTTTATATGTATATATAAATGGTACATTATGGGCTTAGGAAAAGGTCCACACACTATTGAAGGCATTTCTAATAAATCTCTAAACTTGTATCTGTAAAGCTTGCTGAACATGTCTGCATTGTGCCGCTTGTGTTCTGTTGTCTTTTATTGAAACATGTAATTTACCACAATCACTAAATGTGAGAACAAACTCAGTTTTTGCATGCAATTACTTCTACAAAAGACTGAAAATAAAGGTTTATGTTTAACATGCTCCTGCATGCAAATGTATAATTAAAATAGTTTTATAATTATACGTTTGGTTTTCAAATGCACATAAACTTTGTTCCTTTCGAGGACTGAGCATGTCAATCCTCTGTCATTTTGCTCTTGCGTATTCTTTCCACATGGGGGCGTCCTGGAACAGCTCAGGGTGACTAATCACACAATCACGCACATTGTTAGGGTGTCAGAAGAGGAAAGTGGACTTTCGCTGTACCTTTATTCTCTCACTCTATAAATCTAAGCAAGAATACAGAAAAAGATACTTGCCATATTTCTTTTTTTGTGTGTGTGTCTGTGTCTACTTATTTGACTAATGACTGCTGCTTTGTGCCTACGTTAAATTTATGAAAATATTATAATTATATTAAATATTTTTAAAGTTATCTGTCACTCGTGACTCTCCGACTAGAAGAATAACTATTACCACGGATTGGTAAATAACAACATATGCATTCATTTTCATGGTTTTGATTATAAACGTGTATTTGTATTATATTGTAAAAATACATATTTACAAAGGCAACAAAAATACCTTAATCTGATGTAAAAGCTCTGGAATTCACTAATTCACCAGTTCCTGCTTTAATACCACTTTGCTTCAAATCGTTGTAAGAAGACTTTGCAGAATAAATCGCGAGGCAAAGCGGGAAATGATCAAGTCCTCCTCCTATAGATGTTACACGGTGTTTTGTAACCCTGGTGATTGGAGTGGAGGAGGCGGGGTCAGGATGCTGAGGCGGCCTTTCATTGGCTGCCCCTGACTTTGAGGAGTGGGGTTGGGAGGGAGCTGCCAGCTGTGCGGGGAGTCCAGATAAAGCAGCCTGGAAAGTACTTATGGGACAAAGAACCACAGTTTCTCACTCCATCCTCTATCAGAGGCTTGAAGCCACTCAGCCAGGGTTCTGGAGGGTTCGGTCTGCTGGTTCTTCTGTATCTTCACAGTAAGTCTTTTCACTTTTTACATTTTTCCAACTGTGCAAAGCCCGAACTCGGGGATTAATGCCTGATATCCTTTTGTAATTTGAGAACATTTTCGTGATTACCCTCCCTTTTGCAATTTAAACATTACAAAAGTCTGCTTTAAAACTGTTAGTTATGATATTATTATGTTACTTTTACATTCTTTAAATCTTGTGCTCATTTAGACTTCAAAATTATAAAATGAACTAATAAATAAAACAGGGCTACATTAGCATCACACTCTTAGCCATGTTAGCCATCTGCACTATTACATGTGATTTTTGCTTGTATGCTTTTCAGTGTTTTGCTAAACTATTCACACTCTTAACTTTGTCACATTTTGTCACAAACGTTAATGTATTTAATTGGTTTAATCGCTGACAGACCAGCATGAAGTGATGCCTTATTATGAGGAGAAAAAAGCAGAATACATTATTTTTAATCTATTTCTACTAATAAAAACATTAAAAGTGTCGGATGTGTCATTATTCCCCCTGCCCCATTACTCTGTTACACCTAAATAAAATCTTGTCCAGCCATCTGCTTGCAGAAGTCACTGAATTAGTCAACCATTCACTCAAATTATCTGTGTATATTTTATTCTAAGCATAAATCAGGCCGTCATGTGAAGAACTGAAATCATTTTTTATATATATTATTAGCTAACAACACATCACAGGTGTAGAAAATTATCACAGCTACAGTAAAAACATAATAAAAATGAATAAATCTAAGCAGAATTTGGGGTGTTTTTGTTAAAACTCACAAAGGAAAAACTCTTTTTATCTGACAGGCTATTTGGGAGCAAATGATAAGATTACGGAGAGGATTGAAGCAGAGTTCAGATGTATACAATATTTTGAACATATAAAGCAGCTCTATCCAACACATTGTCTAAAAATGGAAAGACTATCTATCTATCTATCTATCTATCTATCTATCTATCTATCTATCTATCTATCTATCTATCTATCTATCTATCTATCTCAAGTCATAAAATGTTCACTATTAAGCATTAAAGTTGCTTTTGCTGCCTGTACTGATGTTTAAGGGAGATAAACCACATGCTTTACTTTGACTCCCAAGTGACGCCCCACACTGTTTGACAATTTATTGACCTTTCACCCAAGAAGGTGTTTGTACAAGCGCCTGCAGTTTGTTGGGCTTTCACCATGACGTCAACTCGGAAAGCTGCCTCCCCCCCATTCCATGTTTAATGATGAGGAGGTCTCCTCCTAACCTTCCTCTTTCCATATCTTAACGCCCCCGGGTATTTTTGGTCCCATAGCTGACAAGTTCAGAGTTTTTCATGAAATATTAAGATTGACTTCAGTTTTCTCTCTGAACTGAAGTTCAGAGAGTTCAGATCAGCCTCAGGGTCCAGATCAGCAGATAAAGAGACAAGCAGCACCCTTTCTTCAGGAGCTCACATTTGCTCCCTATTAAGCTGCCAGACAGATACAGAGATCTGCTGCTTCTCATTGTTAACCAAAACATTCCAAATTCTGCTTAGAAGGATTTTTCGCCTCTGAAATTGAAAAATTTTGATTCTGAATTCATATGTATCAGCAGAATGTAAAATATATGTTGTGGAACAATGTTTCAGTTCAGTCAAACTTGTTACAAAATACTGGAACTGTGGTAAAATTTGATTCTATACTCGTGGCTGCATAGAGGCAGTACAATAATGCCTTTGGAAAACTGATTTAATAGCCAAACCAAGATCTTATAAAGATTGCCCTCAGTCCCTGACATTATAGGCAAAAAGTACCACAAACCCGGTTCAACTGTCTGGAAACCGAAAAGGTCCTTCAGAAAAAGCTGGCGACAGCAGTTTTGTAAAGATGATAATAAAAGTCATATGCCATTGTATCTCCCTCCAGATAACTCATCTTTTCCACCTTCCGTCCCCGTAATGGTGAACCAACTTTTACTGACGTTGCTGTGCATGTCGGCGCTGAGCAGTGCCCAGTCAGACGGCGGCAAGCCTGTAATCCAGCTACGCCTCGGGGGGGAGAAGAGGAAACCCTACGAGGGCCGGGTGGAAGTTTTCTACAATGGAGAGTGGGGGACAGTGTGCGATGATGACTTCTCCATCTCTGCTGCACAAGTGGTGTGCAGAGAGCTAGGCTTCCTGGATGCTGTGTCCTGGGCTCCCTCTGCCAAGTTTGGGAGAGGGGAAGGTAAGGAAGAACGGGTCTGTTGTCAGAAAGTCTCCTGATCCAGTAAGACCAAGTCACGACTTCCTGAAAGTCAACCAGAAGAATCAGGGTCAAGCTTTTTACGATGGTGCGGAGGGGATTACTTTATCGCCCAACCGCATACATTCGAAGGCAGGCAGCAGATGTCTGCGTTCAGCTCCAGGTTTTCCACGGGAATCTCTGAATGGCTTCCAGGTTTTCCGTGTCTGAGTGGTAATCCTTTCTGGCACTGGGTTTCTCATCAGACGTGAGCGGGGGCACATCAGTCCGTTCAGAGCGGGGAAAGAGTGAAGGCTCTGTAACCCAGACATAATCTCACCTCCGTTTTGCTTTTTTTTTTTTTTTTTAATTTTCCGACCTATACTGTTTCCTCTGTTGCCTTAGGAACGCTGATGACATCCCCATCTCTGTGAATATTATAGATGCTGGTGGTCCTGCCAGTCATAAATTCAGTCAGGACTAGAGAAGCAGAGTAATCAGGTTTCCAATTAACTTCATGAAGCACAGCAGTCAATGTGGAAACTTTGGTTGCTGCGTTTCTGAACCTAAGCAGGTCTATGCATTTATTTATGTAGATATTGTGGCTGACAAGCAGTAAATCTTTATACTTGTAATGTCTGGATGGAAAGACAGCATATATTTAAGAAATGTTTTTCTAGCCGAGTGAGGAGAAAAAAAGCCTCATATAATGCTATGTATGGAATTTCTGGTATTTAGAGGTAGCCATGAGAAACTCTTAGTTTACATTATGTTTATCCTTCATCATCCACCAACAATAAAAGAGAAAAGAAAAGTTCCTTAAGTGTTCAGAGTAGCCAGTTTGTGTTTTTGTCTTGCTGAAAACACTCAGCGATCAAAATTGTATCCCTCTCTACAGTTTTTGTTTTTCATACTCCTTGAACATTCCCACATTTTGTCATGTTATGTGATGTGCAGTGTTGGTTTTCTGCCTCCCTTAGTGGTTTGCATTCAGCTGAAAAAGACCAGTTTTGGTCCCGTCTGACCGGAGCACATTCAGACGCATATTTGCTATGTCCTCTGCATGATTTAAAGAAAACTGCAGACAGCAGTTCTTCTAGCTTTCTGCCAATAACAGCTTTCTTGATATGGTACTTATACAAATGCCATATTTGTTTTAGCACAACAATAGTTGTCCATTTTAAATAAGTTCTTCCTGACCATAAGCTGTGAGACTTACCATTGCATACCTTGGTGGGTATGAAGTGGGGCCATACTCTTTCCATTTTTGGATGACAGGATAAACATAGTTGATCCAAGACTGGAATTTTGTTTTGTAACCTAACTCTGCTTTTAACTTCTTCACAACTTTATTCCTGACCACTCTGCTGTCTTCATAATGCTTGAAGACTGAGCATCATTTGCCCCAACCTTTGTTCTTAACTACCATATTCATAACAAATTAAACTACTCAGTTTACTCTGCGTAGTGATCATCTGACTTCTGAAAGCAGACGTCTGTGTTGGTTTATCACCCAAAGCCCAAGAAGATACTTTTAGGTTTTTAGTTGTAGCATGAGAACATATGAAAAACGTGAGGGTTGTGAATACATTTGTAGTGCATTCTATAACCAATACTTTTTGGTTATAGATGTATAACCAAGAAGTTATAGAAGTAACTTCTTGGTTACTTCTATAACCAGGAAGTAACCAATACTTCTTGGTTATAGAATGGATTGAAGATAGACATTTACAAAAGATTTTGATTTACGACATAATGATATAACACTTATAAGGACCTCCTTTTTAGAGCAACTTTTTACAACAATAAAGTTAATAGATCACTATTTATAACTTTTAGTAAGACTCCACAGGAATACTGTCCTCTGTCCAGTTTAGTTTGAGTATTTCTTGGCTGCCCTTTTGCAATTACAGCTCATTATTGAAATTAATAACTCCATTCAACAGTCCTTTGGCTTCTCTCTGTGGCATGTTAAAGCCCCTGAAAAAAATTTAAATTGTGGTTTTACAACACAGCACTAATCCTGGATACTTTTTGCTTAAAAAGTCCATTGAGACTTTGCTGGATCTCTCCCTGTAGCAATTAAAGTCAAGACTTGTACTGTAAGTTCTTCCATTGTTCTTCCAAACAGAAGTACTCAGGGAAAAGGGTGGATGACTATGTAATATGCAGTCACTCTGTTGGTATGATCACAACGTTCTTCAGAAACACTTTGAGGCCGTTACGAGGATGAGCGGCACGTTGAACAACATGAGTACAGCTGTGTGGTTTTCCTCACGGCTGATTCAGATCTGCCAGCTGTGCGGCAGAGGACATGTACCAGCCCGGCTTTGGCTGGTTATGTCAGGGAACAAACACCTGTGTTTGTTCCCTGAGTGCATGTCTTTTCTCAGTGTCCTCAGTGGAAGCGCCAAGAAAAGAAAACTGTTAAAGAGTGCAGTACTTGTCGGCTTTTAGTTCAAGTGTTATGAAATCTACCAAGTTGAACAGAGTCTCAAAGAAATAGATGATCGATTCAGGCACAGATATGACCTCGACCAAAATGCTAAAGGTCACAAAATGCTAAAGGCCACAGAGTGATGGAAGCACACATGAGAAAGAGAGGGAAGAAGAAAATCTGCACAAACCACACCGGATATTGTCGTCACAATATTTACCATTTTTATCATTGTTGCAGGTTATCAGTGACCTGTTTCAGAATTACACTAGTGGCTGTTGTCGGGTTATAGGGTTTATGTTTCTCAGCTTTGAAATCAACAGTTTGAATGCCTGATATTTTAGGAAAGTGTCGGCTCCTTTAAATCAGGACTAAAAATATTGCAGTTTTCAAATGAAAGTCAAAGATTACTTTATCAGTTCATTTTTAGAATGTCTTGGTATCTAAGTGATGCCTAAATTTACTCTTACTGCATTTCTTGTTATCTGCATCTCTTTGTTTTCATTTGAAGAGCCTTGAATATGTCTTGTGTAGACTTGCTGCACAGATAAACCTGCATTTTCCTTCTCTTGCTCCAGGTCGTATTTGGCTAGACAACGTTCACTGCACCGGTGCAGAGAAGAGCCTCGCTCAGTGCGAGTCAAATGGCCTCGGAGTGTCTGACTGCAAACATTCAGAAGATGTCGGGGTGGTGTGCTCTCAGAAACGCATTCCGGGCTTCAAGTTCATCAGGAACCAAGCCGTCAGTGGGGAGGTAGGCTCACGTAGACCTCTACTGTACAAAAAGGACCAAATGTGTATTAACGCCTCAGCAGTGCTCTAAGCCTGGTTCAAGTACACACATGTAACCTGGACAGATGTTCTCTGCATTGGAAAATGATAGAGGACAGGCTTCGGATGAAAGGAAACCTTATGACAGTAAAACTTCTTCCAATCGCTCAAAGTCAAGTTTTATTTTCAAATGCGTCCAACTTTCCTCACTGGGATTTTATTGCAGCATTTCAATGCATTTATGATCTTATCTTTTAAAGAATAAAAATATCGTGTAACCTGAACTGACACCTGCTGAAGTATCACCAGACATCACATTTCAGTAAGGGTAAACTTGGAAATTGTTATTTTTGCATGTAACACAGCAAGTCATTTTAGCCTGAAGATGCTCTCTGTATCCCACATTATGAGTCTGTTATAAGTGGACACACCAGAGCTCCACTATGCAGCCTGGGAGATCATGGCGATGAGTCAGAGAGAAGGAATACCATCCGGTCTGCCTGTAGAGAGCCCCTCTGCAAGTCAGTGTGGGCCTGTGAACGTGACAGTCAGAGAGGGAGGGAGGCCATGCAGACATTCCTTCAGCTTGTCTGAAAACAAGTGACTAAAAAAGCTGCCATTTAAAACTGAAGCAGCATTCGTTAGCAGCTTCAAAGAGAGGAAGTGCTTTCTCACTGAATTCATGCTTGGCCTTCTTTGTTTGTTTGTACTTGACGGAGGGTGGAGGTGTGGCTGTGTCACCAGTCTCCACAGCAGCCAGAACAGTGAATATGTTTTCGTCAAGGTCCAGTTAAGACAACATACCAGCAGAAAAAATTTGAAGACCTTGTTTGTTTTTCCACTGCCTGCTTCAGTGTTAGGAATGAAGGAAATAAGGAGAGGTGAAATTAAAATGTGTAATGTGGACTTACTGAACACTCTTGGTTTATTCCTGCCTTTTTACAGGTTGTACATGATGATAGCACCTCCTCATTCTCTATATGATCAGTGTATTTAGGGTTTCTGGTGTGTTAGTGCAGTTCACTCCCCCGCCCTGTAAATATTTCCTCAGTCCAACCAAAGTCTTTTAAGTTAGAGAGGAGAGGGAAGGGAATAAGGTGTACCTACACCCTTTTCGGTTTGCTTGAAGTGACGGTAGCAATGAGCAACCCTGTTCCAGCAACCTGTTTATTCACAGTATGAATTGACATTCTGTGTTGAGTCTGGAAAGTTAACAGTCCCAGCTGTGGACATTACCGTTGGTCAGTGCCACAAGGATGAAAGCATGCATAAGTTTTCATATCCCCTGAACCCTTCCACATGCAACAGGGGCAAACGTTAATGAATCTTATTGCAACTTTGTGTGAAAGACCAACACAAGGCAGTAGTTCATAATCGCAAAGTGGAAGGAAATTGTCGCTTTTTTTCCTAATACAAACAAAGTCAATCCAAATCAACCAAAGTCAATTTGTGTGTAATTAATACTGGCTTAAAATCATCTGCTCTATATAGACGTTTGTGAATAAGAAGTATTTGGAAACCCAAGGAAGACACCCGACAGGTCAGTGATAGTGCAGAAGACATTAAAGCCGCAATGAGACATGGCTGACAACTTAAACTGTCAGGGCTGAGCAAATAGGGCATTAATCATTGAAGCAACCAAGAGTAAACAAATCTGGTCTTTATGAAAGCGTTGGAAGAACAAAGCTGTTATTGAAATGAAGCCACACAAATTCCTGTTTGCCATTTTCCACAATCCATCAAGGCCACAGAACAATCACCCAGTAAAAGGTGTTCTGGTCAGATGAGACTATAATGGAACTTTTTGGGTGTATACAAAACACCTTAATCGAATTAGGAATATGTCGCAAGACTTGAAAATTGCTGCTGCTCACAGATGCTCTCCATCCAACCTGGAAAGAAGGTCTAGTCTTTAAATAAAAAACTGGTACACACGTAACCCAAAAGAGTCACAGTCGTGCCTGCAGCAATAAGTGATTCTGACACAAAGGGGCTGAACAGATGCACTGGTTACACCTCTCAGATTTTGTTTTTTGACAAACTTTGTGTTGGTAAAATCTCATTAAGCTACACTGGACTTTGATGTTGTATCGTGACAAAGTGTGGAAAAGTCCCAGGGGTGTGACCCAAAATGGCGTGAGTGAAATCAAAGCACATCCATCTGTTGGAAAGGCCCAGCCAAAATCCAAATAGAATGGCAAGACTTGAAAGGTGATTTTGGCGAATGCTCTCCATCCAGTTTGACTTGGGTTGAGGTACTTTTCAAAGAAGAATGGAAAAGAACTTTCAGTTTTTAGAAGTGAAAACTGGTAGAAATTGACCCAATAGAGAGACTCAAACATGTAGTGTATCCTCTTAATTCATAATTAGACAATTAAGCACCACTTTGAGATTGTCCATTACAAATAAAATCCCACTTAAATACATTGAGGTTTGTGGGTGTAACATTTGAAGACTTCAAGGGGTTGGAATACTTTGCAAGTCACTGTGTGTTTTTATCATTTTAATACCATTCGTCCAAGTTATGTCTCTCAGTTTGAACAAAGTCTCGAGTTATTTATTACTGACAAATGTTAAATCCCATCAGCCTTCGATGGTTGCCCAACACCCCTGAAAGAACAATAGACCGATCATTCCTGAACTATAGAACCAACTTTACAAGCCACATCTGTGACCCAGCACTGTTTCCACATTAATCTGTATTAGTTATTCACAGAACACAGATTTACTTTAGTCTGTTCAGCTCAATACAGCGTTGTTGTTATGACTAATCATTTGTTTCTTATAGTGGTAAGGAATTCATGTCATACATGACTGGTGCGGTGGTCAAACTGATTGTCAGCAGGAACATTTTTCCTCTAATTTAAACGAGATAATCCAACCAGCTGTGCAACGCTGTGATGTTCCAGTTGGAAAAACACAGTGCACAGTGGGATGTGTTATTTTAGTATAATTAGGGGTTCATAGCACAAGTTTGATAGCAGTCATTCTGAGAGGATGTTTTTGTTTTCCAAGACGTTTGTGTCACAGTTTAGGTGTGTAATCATTATGTCAAGCTGATACTGTGTGCCAAAAAGAGGCATCCGATGGAAAGGTGCGCTCGCTTTGATTAAAAGTGCAGTAAGATTTCACAGAAAGTATTCCAGGTGAAGAAGTCCTTCAGATAAGTTTCCCTACATTTTTTTCTAACTTGACACAATTTCAGTGTTATTTAATATCTTTCATCTTTTCTGTACCCAACAATCACCTCTTAATAAGGAAGTTATTCTTTTTGTCTCAGAAAGGAGACACATGCTACGTAGAACCACAACTCCCTCACTCTGTGTGTAATAATTGTAAATGATTTGTCTTATTCTTGATTTTATCTATGTTGTCGCTTATTTCATGCAAATCTTACACCTATTTTTGTTGCCTTTCTTTTCTTGTTTTTTTTTTATTATTATTTTTATTATTACCTTACTGTGTTTCAGCAGGACAGAAAAAAACCAGCTATCAGAATGTGAAGAACATCTGGAAACACAGAAATCAAAACTGCGAAAGTTGGCAGAGAGACAACATTTTGTTCCTGAAGGGACAGGTTAAAAATGAGCTGCACAGGCTGCTGCAACCAGAACATGTTTACTTGAACCAAACAGTCACTCCAGGATTCATCAATCTAATCTAAGATAGTTGTTGTAATAGGAGAATACACCAGTTTTATTCACTAAAACTGAGCGAAGGTTGTTCGCGGACTTCTGTTCTCATGATTACAGCTGGAAACCTGAGCAGGAGTTAAGTTCTCCTTCAGCACGTTGAATTGAAAAAGCTTTTGAGGAAGAGACTGATGGAGGGGAGAAAGGGCGATTTATGTCAGGACTCCAGTACAGGCTGTCTGGAAGGCTGTTACCACATGTTCAACAGCTGGATCCTCCCATGGCCCAGGCTCCCCTTTGTGTCTTAGACCAGCCAAGCTGAGGACTTTCAGATTTGAGTTTTATGATTCAGTGTCTTCACATGGTGCTCCCTCTGTAATGCGATGTATTTCTAGCGAGCTGCAGATGTGATTCAAAGCTAAAACATTCATGTTGCACAACTAGAACCACACTAATGTAACTGTTCTTTTGGAGATAAAGAACAGCCAGTTTCCTCATAGTGTTCGAATACACACTATGAGTTGTGTATTCGCATTGCAATGGTCAGACGTTTCGCATTTTAGCATATGAAAATGTTATACGAGCAAGTTTTATAGTTGGTTTTGTGAGGAACTTTTTATGTCTGTCATGTTACTGCATATGAAACCGTGTGCTGCGTATTATACACAGGAACCATGCCTCTAAATGAGATTCATCTACTTGTGAAAGTGAGATTTTACTGACTTTAATTAAACTCCCTAGCTCCACGTTTGACAAATGTATCCAACTTTGTGTTGCAGTTTGGTAATTCCCATCCAAAATGACTTTTCTTTTTAATTTTACTGCCAAGATGGAGGCAGGCCGCCCTGATGGACTTTCCAGATGCGAAGCCTATCAGTTAGCCACGCACGTTTGGCAGATCGGGGTCCGGTGAGGCGGGAATCGGGGTGGGGCAGATGTGAAAGTCATTTCGGAGGTTTCTGGCTCGTCATCTAAACCGAAGCGTGATCAGCGTTCGCACTTGCCAGAGCTTTGCAATGTGGGCTGGACGGCAGCTGAATGGGTGGGCATTTTACTCACGTGTTGTTGAACGTGCTGGAGAAAGCCTGGGAGGCTGATTAGACTGGAAGAAACACACAGTAGTGGAAGCCTTAGTCAGACACTGGCTAGACCACAGCCTCATGTTCACACACCTCCGTTCTGAGGGAGACCCTGTCGGAAAAACAAGTCTGCTCTTCATTTAGCAATTCCCAAAGCGCACTTCAGAGGCTGATCTGCTTTCTTCTCTGCCCTCAGTCACCACAGACAAACATGGACTAGGAAATTATTTTTAGGAATACTTAGATATGAAGACTGTAGCAGTCATTGAGGTACAGTGAGAGTTGGCAAGTATGAAAAAATGTTTGTGAAATTTTACAGTGAGGTGATATGAAACTAGACCTACTATGAGTTGCATATTTGTGCTGCATTAAGCTATTGTGTACATAAAGTATTGAAACAGTTTTGCTCACACCTGTTTTTGTCAAAAATTTGAAAAATGACTGTTATTATTAACACAACAGCAAGCTCTCACTGGTGGCCTCAGTTCACTGCTGTGCTTAAACCCAAGTAGTAACTTATCAGAAACATTAAGAACTAAAAATGCTGATCAGATAATTGATCCTCACAGATGGATGATTGACTGATTTCAACACTCTTTAATTTAAGTTCTTTTTTTGAGAGATTTCACAAATTTCAAGCTATGTGGAAGTGTCCTGAAATAACTGTAGATTAATGACTCCAGGTCTGATCAATATAATATATTAAGCATTATTATATATTTTAAGCATTTTTACACTTGTCTCATCTAAGGTGGTTCTAATGCCAAAAAGGCAGCATAAAATCATTTTTCAAACACAGGAAAGATTTCACAGTTCTTGTCGTGTGTTTGAAAGAATCTGTTTAATGATGATTTTTTTCAATCACAGTAATATCAGTCTCAGTCCTGAAAACCGTGAGCAACATTTGGTTAAATCCACTCCAGACTCTTTTAAATTCACAGCCTTTTAGGTGAGGTAATTGCTGTATACCCATGATCATGCCACCCTGGGCAGAAACCCAAATCCCCAGTTACAAAAACTGCCATTGAACTGGGCTAATTTTTCTAATATAAATGTGAATATAAAAATACTCCCGTTATGTATCATTACTCAAATATCTTTCGTGAGTGTGTCCAGCTCAAGGTGTCTCTTTGTGCTGCACCCTGCGGCTGAGCAGAGTTAAAAACGGTCTGGCCCGTACAGCTGGGGTGCAGCCAGACGTATAATGCTGAGTTTATGCTTGGTGGTCAGGGTTCGGGAGGCTAGCGGGCGCCTGGACTGATCCCAGCTGTGCATATCTGTCCACTGCTCTTCAGTCTCACACATTCAGACAGCCAGTTTCCTCACTCTGAGCCAAACACAACACTACTCAGAGCCATCCCAGTTTCATACCTGGCCTCACACCTGCCCAGCATGTTTCTTTCAGTTCTTTTAATTTCAGAACATTTTTTTGTTGTTGCATTTTTAGTCTGTTTTTTGCTTTTTGGAATTACCTCTCCAATCTGAATTCAATTAGTGGTTGTTTTGAAGTTAAAATAAGGATGATCAAATAAAACAGATTAAATTTACAACACTGGTGCCTGATCCTGATCACGTATCTCAACCGTCCCTCCCACAGACGGAAAACACTCTGTCATGCCCAGACTACCAAGAATCCCTTCATGAAGGAGTAGTCTTTACCCCCTCCAACCACTGCGGTCAGTGGGAGGACCGGGGTCGCTCCTGAAGCTCCGGAGGCTCCTCCCTCTCTCTGCAGTCATGAGTGTTCAGAGACCCTGCAGCCTCGAACATTCCCCGATGCTGACGCTATCCGCAGGAAACCACTCTGTGGGCAGATGTTTAATATTCTGGGAAACATGCCCGATTCTTCTCTTTAAGCTAAACTGAACTGGATGTTACAAAAGTACTACAATCAGCAGTTATATATCGCAGAACATTGTTTTTGCACCTATGGTAGACCTTCACACTGAGTCAGGAGCAAATGGCAAAATCTGTCTTATGGTGGAAGTTTTAGTTGTTATCCCATAAAGGTCTAGAGGTTAAAGGTGACTGTTCCCACTTGATTTAGGGGAAGTCAGGAAACGTAACACTGATTGTTTGGATAACCGTTTCCTGACAATGTGAGCAGCTGGCTTTGCATAACCTTTAGGGAGACAAAGACTTTACTACCTTAAAGATACTCTAAAACTCTAAAACTGAACATGTCTCTTGCTTCCCATGAAATAATCACATTTCTAGCATGAAGCGGTTTAATGTGCAGCACATGTGCAATCAGAGCATTTCACTGGAGTTCCTCCTGCAGTAAGCTCTGGCTTTCTTCCCGAGATGGTTTCACATTTCTGAGTAATAGTCAAAGGCTGTGTTGTATTTATAATGTAGGAAGTGGACACTGTTTCTGCTATGCTGGTTGTATACCGAAGAAACTGCCTACATCATTTAAATAACACTTTGCAGCCATTTTAAGAGATGGCAGTTTATTTGTGATCATGTTCCCTTTTGTAGTTACATAACCGTGTTTATAAGCAAACACTCTGGGGCTGGATAGTCTCAGGGAAGGTTGGATGCCACGGAGCTCGATGTAACGTGGAGCTGCACGTTTTGCTCAGCAGGTCAGAGGAATGTAGCTGACCGCCAGACAGGCTTCATGTGAGGAGATGAGGGGGTCAAATTACCTGAATTTAGTCCACTGGATGCGGCGATCTGTGTAATAACTGTCATGCCATATCCCGGAGTAAAAACCAACATTTTGCTTTAGAGACAAATTCTCACCACAAAATGTTGATCGTACAACGTCGATGGACATCAACATGGTGGCTTGCTTATGATAATTTCATATTACCCTAAATATTTTAGTTATTTAGCTAATTATCCAACCTTAAGAATGCAATTAATAACCTTATCAACGTGGACTTCTAATTAAAATGCCATAAATTTATTGTAATATTTTATCATATTTTTCTTTAGCTTAACAGATGCAGCAGGAACCATTAAAATAATAATTGTATTCATTTCTGTACTATAACATTTAGAAAAAATTTACAATAAAAGCCATAAACCGTGTAAATATATATAAAAATCTTACATGTCATTCTAGTGAATAAGGCGTCATTACAGTGCAAAATGATGATAAATATGGAAGTGTTGGAAATTCTGATTCAAAGTCTGTCGTGATGCAGTATGTTTTTTATTCCTCAGCATATGTCTATTCAGTGTCATTTTTGTTGCTTGTTAATATTTTACAACAAATTTGGCCATTTTTGCTTTGCATTTCTTCGTGCTCCGAAGACATTAAACCAGGCAGACAAGAAGGATGGGAAAAGTCACGGTGATTGTGCAGGGAAGCAAAATAATTCCAAAGCTAAATATTTTTGGTCGGATTTACCAAAAATTAGGCACAAATTCGTCGATAATCATTGAATTTGCAGTAATAATTGTAACCAAAAAGGGGGTGCTGCACTTCTTATATAGAAAGCAAAACATAAAACTCTTATGTTAGCTGTTTTTTTTCTCCATCATAACCAAAGTCAAACCTTGCTTTGGGTTGCATTTTGTCTAATGACAGCCTTTGCTTCGCTGCTCAGGGCATGACGGTGCAGGTGGAGGAGGTGAGGATCAGAGCCACGTACTCCCACAGGAAACGGATCCCCATCACCGAGGGCTTCGTTGAGGTGAAAGACGGAGGCAAATGGAGACAGATCTGCAACGAGGACTGGACTGAGATGAACAGCAGAGTCATCTGTGGCATGTACGGTTTCCCCGGTGAGAAACCTTTCAACGTACGACCCTACAAGTGAGTGACGGCTCTGCTAATTTGCTGTAATGAACGTTTACATGTTGTATGGTTTACTTTGGGTTACGTTAAAAACTGTTTTTTGGAACGAGTAAACACTGTGATGTACTATATATAATGGATTTTTTTTTTTTTTATTCACACGTTTAAAAATAAAAAAAACAAAAAAACGAAAGCCGTCATTTGCGGGCAGACTTGTATCCTACACATGCTCTTTATGCTAAAAATACAGTATGTCTGGGATGTTGCTTACTCTTTTTTTGGGGTTGTTTTTCTGTTGGGTTTTGTAAGTTTTAGGTGTGTTTAGCCCAAACTAAACAGATGTTAGGAAACATTACACAATCAGATTTGTTTACGCCGCTAGTCACTCACGCTTTCGTCCATTTTCCACTCTTGAGATGAAACACAGTTGGCCCTGCAGATTGTTGGCCCTGTCAGAGGAAGTTAGTCCTGGACAGGAACAACTGAGTGTACTACAGTCTGAAACCATGGTTCTGTTGGGTTTTATGTGTCTTTCTCTGTCTGCTCACATGGGCAACAGATTCAAATGCTTTGTGCAAATGAACAAGCACACAGACAGCACCTGATTTTTTCAATTTTTTCCCCCAAGCACGCTCAACCTGGCAGAAGTGATTCTGCCAGGTCTGCTGCACCTGTTTCTCCATGTGTTAATATTTTTTGACCTTCAGCAGGAATGTCTGAAAAATCCACCCAGCAGGTCAGCGGTGGGCCCCACAAAAAAATATTTAACCTTAAGAAGCAGATTAAATGGAAACACTGAGCAGCCATTCTTCTCCGTGGATGAAAACACTTGTTTCAAATTTCACCGTTGTGGAGTTTCACGCTTTAGTAGGTGTGAGGCATCAATTCAGTCTGGCTGCATAAGGAAAACTAGCTATTAAGTAGCTGGTTTTTACAAAATTAGTCCCAATGCACCATCAAGTTGAACACATTTCTTTATTCAGATCAGTTTGGAGCGCAGCATGGAAAGGTTTCTTCTGGTTTCAGTAATTGGCTTGATTTTTCCTCAGATGCAGCTCTGCTTCAAAATCATCTGTTGGGGCTTTTAGTGACCCTTAACTTCTGACTTTCATTCATGTGTGATTTCAGGGGAATATTAAGAAATTCTCACAACAAACGATATGCATGAATGAATTGCACACAACTAGAAATAAAACTAATTAAATAGCTTTTTAAAGCATTGCAAAGAATTTATCCTTCAACTTTTATATGCATCTCTTAAGTACCATTGGAGGGCAGTGGTGCATTCACGAGTGCCTAAGTCGTTGGAAAATCAAGATGATGATGATGCACTCCTTCTCCAACACGCCTGAATCAGATGGATGGCTTGTTATCAAGTCTCCGTAGAGTTGGAGCAGGGATGAATCCAAAGTGTCAGGATGGAACCCACATAGTTTTTGTTCCTTCCTCCTCAGACTGTTGGCGAAGCGCCGCAAGAAGAACTACTGGGGTTTCTCCGTCAACTGCACAGGCAACGAGGCCGACCTGTCAGACTGCAAACTGGGCAAAGAGATCCAGCTCAAAGGCAACAACACATGCAGACGGGGCATGCCTGCTGTGATCAGCTGCATACCTGGACGGGCCTTTGCTCCCAGCGTCAGCATGGGTTTCAGAAAGGCCTACAGGATGGAGGTTGGTCACATTATAAATTATTGGCTGCTATGTTTATCAGCTAGCAAAGCAAGAAAGTCCTGTGCTGCTCTCAGCCTGCTCTCACACCACAATAACGCATGGTTTTCAACATTTTCCATAAATTCAAATCTGAAAACTGTGGTATGCATTTGTGTCCAGACTGCATTGAGTCAATACTATGTAGATCTCAGTCAGACTGGATCCAAAGTGTCTAAACATCGATTTTTAAGTCCTGGCAGGAATTTTAAACGGCCTTTGCTAAGTTTTCTTCCAGGACTGCTCTGTAATTGGTTTATTTATGTCCATCAATTCTCAGATCAGCTCTGACCAGCTTCTATGTGTTTCTTTTAGATTATCCACCATATTGCTCACATTTTATGGGGGGGGGATTAAAAAGCACTCTTCATCCTTTTGTAGTTGTTCTGAATTCATCCATCTGCCAAATATTTGCATGTTTTTGCCTCCCTCCCCCTACACATTGCGGCAATCATTTAAATGCTCACCACCTGCAACATATCCACAGTCTTATTTATTTCTTGTGATGTTTCCACAGCAACCCTTAGTGCGCCTGAGAGGCGGGGCTATGATAGGTGAGGGTCGAGTGGAGGTGCTGAAGAACGGAGAGTGGGGAACCGTTTGCGACGACAACTGGGACATCAGAGCAGCCACTGTGGTGTGTCGGGAGCTGGGCTTTGGCAGCGCCAAAGAGGCCCTGACTGGAGGCCGGATGGGTCAAGGTAACCAGAAGTTTCTCAACGATGACACCATTATATGATGCAAAATATGCATTTACTGATGTTGAAGAAAACACTAACATAATTCAGGAATATATGAATAGTTAAATCTACCCCCTGAATTTAAGGTGAGCACTTCCAAAGTAATATTTGATTAAATTTCAATGTCTGTAAGCAGTGAAAAAAACAAAAAAACAAAAAAACGTTCATTTCTTCACATTTGAAACATCCTGTTGTACAATTTGTAATTACTAGCACCCCAAACAAATATGTGTTTATAAGAAATAGTTGTTACGGTTAATGTTGACCAAATTTGGAGCTGTGGAAAAAAAACTGACCTCCCTTATTTTCCTCGTTTTTGTTCAGGGTGGTGTGGTAAGCTTGGCTTCTCATCCAGCTTTTAACGTTTTAATTCTCACTTTGATTGTAGATATGATCGAGTTTAGACAAGTAGCTGTTATTAGATCCACTTCCTTCCTTATAAAGATCAGTGCACACTTTCATCACTTGAAACGCTTTCCCATTTCGAAGAGACGTTTGGAGAAAAGAACATGAATCTCACATCATATTTACACCAGGAAAGCAGGAAGTCTTGGATGTTTAAAAGTTTCCTCGCACCCTGATTAGCTTAAAAAAGTTAAATAAATTTAGTTAATTTATTTTATTATAGCTGCTATGTATCATTCTATTATTTGTTGCATTATTTACCCCCTCCCCCCCTCTGATTAATCCTGTACTTTGCTACATTAAATCTAAATAAAGGGTTGGACTTTTTTTTAAAGATTATTCTGCTGAACTGAAAACAAATGTCTTTTTAAAAGGATCTTTACCAGGGACGGAGGAGCTTGTATGTCCAGCTGTGAAAATGCGAGAGGGTGACCTTCACCTCCTCCTTATCTTTGGCTGCTGCATCACTAACTGTTTTTGTCTCACCTCAGCCCGTCTAGACTTGAAGTCAGCACATAAACGCAATAGAGAACGTATGGAGCAGCACATCGGTGTTTACACACCGAACCCATTACTGAATCTGTGAAATGCAATATCCCACAGCTTTATAAAATTCATATGGCTGCAGGAAAAGTTGTATTTTTTCCCCCCCTCCCTCTGCCTTTTTCTCAAAGCAAAACAGAGGAGTGCACAAAATGTTCCAGGGAAGAAAACATGTTTTATGAGTTTCAGGAGAGGAATTCTGGGTTGGAGCGCGGACAAGGCTGTTTTAGGGCTTCCTGGTCAAGCTAACCTGTCGACTTACAACTTTCACCCCACAGACTTGGAAATAGTTTGTCTTCAGGAGCTTTAGCGGAGTACACAAGTCTTAGTAAATCCTGTCACTGACAAGACACGCACAGATCAGCTGTACAAATCAGCCTAATACGGAGACGCCGCCCTCTTTTGCTGACCTGTTGGGGTGCAGCCCAGAGAACATCTGGAGAGGGCAATTACAGATGTTTCAGGGGAGGCAGCAGTATTTCTTATGACCCTTCAGAGTTTCATTTCTGTCTGTCATAGCTGGCTGCTTGTTTTCTTTGCAGTGTAATATTATTCATCTGCCCCTTTATGAAACATTATGTCTGAAAAACAAGGGACGAGATGTGTGCTTCTTTAATTCGTAGGAGAATTGTCGTGCGACAAAAATATGTTTTTTGTCATTTCCTGAGTAGATACCTGACTTTCCCGTGCGCTTGCTGTGTCCCTGCAGGAGTGGGCGCTGTCCACATGAACGAGGTGCAATGCTCCGGCTTTGAAGAGTCTCTGACCGAGTGTTACTTCAACCGGGACTCCGTCGGCTGCAGCCACGAGGAAGATGCCGCAGTCAGGTGCAACGTTCCTGCGATGGGCTTCCACAGCCGAGTGAGTTTGACTCCACATAGTTGGTGCTTTTTAAAGAAAATGCACTGCTCTGCGTTTTGAATGAAACGTAAACGTAACCGTCTCTCTGCCCAGCTTCGGCTGAGCGGCGGCCGTAACCCCTACGAGGGTCGTGTGGAGGTCCTGGCGGAGAGGAACGGCTCTCTGGTTTGGGGCTCGGTGTGCAGCGACAGCTGGGGAACCATGGAGGCGGTGGTGGTGTGCAGACAGCTGGGGCTGGGCTTCGCCAGTCATGCTTTTCAGGTAATTTCTCTCTGGTTTCTCCTCCAAACGGAAAGCTTCTCTGCTAACCTGCTTGTATTTTTCTCTGAATACGATGTGCCAACTCGTACCCATCCTCCAACAACAGAGAAATCTGTTCTCCCTCCCAGGGCTGCAAGAAAAATAATGACATAATTCTTTTTTTGCAGCTTCTTGATACTAGGAAAAATTTTTCTCCTAGTGTGCTTGCCAACAAATGCTAAAAGTGGTTACTACACTAAGAAATGCCACAGAGACACATGAGGACTTCCAAGGAGTTCTGCAGCTCTTATGAAGTATGACAGATCCTGGCCAGAAATAACTTTTTCTCTCCTTTTACTTTCTCCTTCAGTAGAAAAGTGTGTGCAGGCTTTGGTTTATTATCTAAAGCAGTGGTTTTCGATCCTGGCCCTCTAAATCCACTGTCCTTGGTGTTCAGGGTGTGTTTCCCTGCACACCTGCAGAAGGCTTTGTTTAACCTTTAGGAAGAAGAGAAACACCTAAAACATGCAGGGCAGTGAGTTGAGAGGACCAGGACTGAAAACGACAGCTCTGAAGTGCCTGTCAGAAGAGACCTGAAAATGGGCAATTTTGTACTTTTGACACTAATATTGTTAGAGATTCTTGGTTTTTCAGATATGTGTCCTATACGGTCCCATTTGCTCTCTGCTATTTCCACAATGTCTTTGTGAGGAGATATTCTTCTACATGTCTTAACATAAACACAGTCAGGATCTCGTAAAAGAGCCTCCAATTTGGAAGAAAAGAATCAAATAACATGAGATGCATGTGATCAGTTTGCATAATGTAATGCTAATAAAACAGATTTACCTCACTGCAGTTCTGGAGGCAGGAAATGAGGATGGGTTACAGCCAAAAGAGAAATGGATGACATTACATCAACCTGCCGGTGCTTCCCAGTTTAAGCCTGTTTGGTGTGTTTGTGTGACTGTACGCCATTAGCTCTCTGTCTCTAATAAGCTTTAGCTTTATTTAGCTTGATGTT
This sequence comes from Alfaro cultratus, assembly GCA_903066825.1. Taxonomy (NCBI): domain Eukaryota; kingdom Metazoa; phylum Chordata; class Actinopteri; order Cyprinodontiformes; family Poeciliidae; genus Alfaro; species Alfaro cultratus. The sequence continues at coordinate 94,839 of CAEFZX010014654.1, read as the reverse complement.
TTTCTAATGAAGATGCCACTTGCTTAGAAAAACATCCAAACCGGGTTATAAGTAGAGAAGATTGGTTAATGGAGATAACTCTATGGCAGATTTAAGAGTGCAGCCTCTCAGCAAGACTTTAGAGAAAACTGTGAGCAGATCTTTTAAGTGTAAAGGAGCCTCCAATTAAAAATAAAAAAAACTTAAAAAACACACACATAGAAACACTGGCGCAGCATCACACTTCTATCCTGATTGGTTCCTTTTTATGTCACGAGGTGAGAGGACAGCAAGCAAAACACCCCGATGATTTACTCTGTATATGAACCTACTTTATAGATGTTGGGAATTTATGGCTTCAGATGATCCAAATCTGGAAGGTATGCGAGAGAATTACAGGGAGGAGTGTTGATAACTGCAGCTTTATGAGTGGAACCTCGACTAGATCCGGTGAACGCTCTATATCGACGAGAGCATTTCTGTGCCAACTTAAAATTTCAGGCCACACATAATCCACATCTAGATAATTATCCTAAACTTAAAGTTCTCATCTGTATGGTTTTTATTGCAGAGCAGGTCCTCTTAAGACCCACTAAAGTCTAGTTCCTGTCTTGCTCTGATGGTTTTCCAGGCGAACCCGACCACCAGATGGAACATGTGACAGCAATCTTAAATCTACACTTATGCATATCTGCTCTTCTCCTCAGCCCATCAGCAGATATATGCATCATTCCTCCCACCCCCAGTCCAGCTTCCTTTGTATCCTCCACTTTCACTGTCGTTGGTGGAAACTCTGACTTTTTCCCTTGCACAGGCTTTCCATAAGGTCTGCAAAATTGTGCAACAAAGCTGAGTCAGGGCTGGGGAACATCTGCACAGCTCCTTACTTTCTGTAGGCGAGGGGGGGTGGTAAATTATTTGATTGGACTAATGCCAACAGTTAGGTAATCGCTTTATAATGTATCTATAGCATTGTCTCCAAAACAACCCCACATCTCATGGTAGTCAGTTTGGTTGTCAGGAACAAAACTTGATCGGCTTATGCCTGAATTTAAGCATTTAGTCACATTCTTTTTATTTTTTATGCAACTATTTTCATTCTTAACCAACAAGAACTGATCAAATGGCTACATTTGTATAAACTCTTACTGTTACTTTTCTTGAAGCTGAAAGTCAGAATAACTGCTTTTGTATAATTTTTTTATGCCTACGCTTAGGAAAGCATATTTGATCTTTTTTATTATTATTATTATTTAAATCTTGATTGTTTAATTATATGGCGCGCTCTTTCTGATTGAAATTCTCAGGAGACGTGGTACTGGGAGGGAGATTCATCGGCCAACTCTGTGCTGATGAGCGGCGTGAGATGTTCAGGAACGGAGCTGACTCTGGATCAGTGTCTGCATCACGGCAAACACGTCAGCTGTCCCAAAGGAGGCGGACGCTTTGCTGCCGGAGTGTCCTGCACTCAGAGTAAGAGACGGAACAAAAGCACCACATTCATGTTTCATTTGCTAATTATATACTTTCTGAAATTAGTTCAGAAACTATACATTTCATATTTATGTTAATACCTTAGGATAAAATATAAACATGTGGCTAAAAACATGAAAATGGTATTATTAGTTGATTGTCACATTACAACCGCAAACCTCAATGAATTTGATTGAGCCTTTGTGATAGAGTGACAGAGTAGTGCAGGATTTTCATTAAAATATTGTGGCACTCATCTCCATTCAGCCTTCTGATCCTGTTGAAAATTAAAGATATATTTTCAAAGACTTTCTCTAGCCAATCTGACTGAGCTTGATCTATTTTGCAAAGAAGAATGGCCAAACATTTCAATCTTTAGATGGAAAAGACTTAACCCCCAAAAAACTGCAACTGTAATTAACTCAAAACTTTGTAGGATCACCTTTTGCTACAGAGGGTGGAATAGAAATTAAATTTAATTAGATTTTTACTTGGACAATACTTTTGAACCATATGTATTTATCCCTTCAGGTAACGAGCTACTTCCTGTTGGTTTATTATATTGAAATTGCCAATAATTAAAGTTTGTTTCCACTGTGACAAAATGAGAAAAAGTTCAAGGTGTGAATATTTTTGAAACTGTCTGTATGTAGAAAAAAAACTGTTTAGTTGCTGTTTAAAAATTTCAAAGTTGGTGTGATGGATAGTAGTAAAAAAAAACCCAAAAAAACAACCTTGAATCTGTGGACTCTGCTCATGCTGCTGTCGTCCTCACAGCGGCCCCAGACCTGGTCCTCAGTGCTCAGGTGGTGGAGCAGACGACGTACCTGGAGGACCGGCCCATGTACGCTCTGCAGTGCGCCCACGAGGAGCGCTGTCTGTCCAGCACCGCCGACAAAGCCGACCCAAGCTCCTACCGCCGGCTGCTCCGCTTCTCCTCCCAGATCCAGAACAACGGCCTGTCGGACTTCAGGCCACGGGCGTCGCCACATTCCTGGGTCTGGCATGAGTGTCACAGGTGAGGCCTCACCTGGACATGCTGTGCAGCTGTACTTCTGACCTTGTTATAGCCACTCGGAGACTCTGATTTAGTTTTACTATTGCTACGAATTGTAAACATACATCACCTAACTTGTTGTTGGGCAAAACTAATAATATCTTATTAGCAGATTGTTGAAAGATTCAAAAGATTTAGTAAAGCTCCTAGATGTGTGTTTTCAGGATGTTTAAGCGCTCGCTGTTTCCCTGTGTAATCCAGACATTACCACAGTATGGAAGTTTTCACCCACTATGACCTGCTGAGTCTGAACGGGACTAAGGTAGCAGAGGGACATAAAGCCAGCTTCTGTCTGGAGGACACCCACTGTGATGAAGGTAGAGTCCAACACTTGCCTTTCCGTTTGATAATTTAGAGACTCTGGATGTTCTTTTAACACTGACACTACCTTTAAGAAATACTCTACCATCGTGCTGTTTGATCTTCTTGATTAAAATGAGCATTATTTTAACTGACTCTTCGGACACAGACTGTAAACATCTGCTCTGATATTTAGGCATACAGAAAAGGTACGAATGTGCCAACTTTGGCTCTCAGGGCATCACAGTCGGCTGCTGGGACACATACAGGCACGACATCGACTGCCAGTGGATCGACATCACAGACGTGAAGCCAGGAGATTACATCTTGCAGGTACAACATCTGCTCTGTTAGTCTCACCTTATGAAATATTCACCTTCTGGTGGAAAAGTCAGTCTCAGATCAGCCTGCTGTCTCCTGTAGACCAGTCAGACTCTCTTCCTGCACATTTGCCTTTTTTTCCACCGTTCACTGTCTAAAATGTTACACAACTGAGCGGAGGCCCTTAAAAGAACACTAAACATATTTTCTGGTTGACTATTGCACTTCAACCTCTTTTGAGACCAACACTATTAACTCTGACACTGTTCCTTCTTTCAGGTCGTGATAAACCCAAACTACGAGGTTGCGGAATCCGATTTCACCAACAATATTATGAAGTGCCGCACTCGCTACGACGGACACCGGATATGGACCTACAACTGTCATATAGGTGAGGACAACTTCTCTGACGATAAAGTTTTTACATTAAAACTGGACTGTGGTATAAGTCACAAAATATTACATGTTTATACAAATCCAGCTCTTTGTTCTCACGTTTCCTTTATGTAAAACACAATAATATATGCAGTGTCAATGTTTTTATGAAACCATGCAGTACTGTAGCAATTCAATGAATGGCAGTGAAGCTGAATGATGGGAATAGTGCAGAAATATACAATCGAATAAACTAAGTGATTTATAATCTCTGAAGAGAAGCTGATGGAGGTTTTTTTAAATTATTGTTAAATACAAAATTCAATATTTTGTCTGTCAGGCATCGATTGAACATTACTTTAAAGATTCAAAGATTATGAAAAAGGTAACAAGGTGACATAAAAACAGAAGGCCAAAAGTCCCACAATCAAATTATGGCATCTTATCCTTTATAACACTTATTTAATAAATTGTGGCACTTTTGGTCCTCATAACAGTAGCACAGTTAGGAATAACCTTGGCTCAAACTACAATTAGTAAACTGTAAATTGGGAAAAAATAAATAAATATTACATATAGAATACCTTGTAATTTGCTCTTATTAAATCTTTGTTTACAGTTTTAACAAAAAAAAAACAGCAAACATCGGTAAATGTAGAATATTTCTTTAAATCCTGAAAATTACTTTGTGAACAAGTCTTTGATATGTTAAATTTTAAAAAACAAAAAACGTATCACTCACACTGTGCAACCAGTTCTCGTTCATTAGGACAACAAAAGGAAACAAAGTAAATCTTAAATATTGCCAGGCAACTGAACATATTTCAGGTCAAACCAACATGCAATAGAGTTTCATTTAAAACATTTTGAGACTTTGGACCCATCTAAAATGACCAAAATATCTGTTTCATCCTTGTTGAGATATTTGCCTTATTAGTGTTCCCGAAAGTGAACAATATTTACCACAAGTTACAGAAATTTGAGGCGGCTCTTCAGAGTTACTGATTGGAGACGGGTCTGTCAAGTCCAGCTGTAGAAACCAAAAAAGAAGAAAAAGTTGGGTGAAAAATTTGCCCTTTTTTTTTTTTGGGTGAATTTCTTACATTTTTATTTCTGGCTTCACAGGTGGCACATTAAGTTCAGACGTAGAGGACACGTTTCCCGGATTGCTGACGAACCAGCTTTCACACAGGTAGACCAGAGTAGGGCGCATCACAAGGACGGCACTAGGAAATGTTCTGACAACCACTAGAGGGAGCTGTGTGACGCCGCATCCTTGGAGCAGTGCTGGATCATCCTTGTGCTCAGGGTTCAGCTGATGCAATACAACGGCTCCAGAGGAAAACGAGCTGCTTGTTCAGTAAATGCATTTACCCCCATTCAGTTGTACAGAACTGTGTGTACACTGTTCTTGAAAGTGTTATTTTGACCTGGTGCTCATGATGCAATGAGAATTAAAGCCACGTAACTTATTAAACCAAGTGTGGCGACGAGTGCATTGGAAACAAAAGCTTTATAATGTGTGGAGTGCATCAAACCAAAACTCAGACACCATGTTCCTTAATGCAAGTAGGGATTGAATTTGTATTATCATAATCTTACACTGTACATTTCTCCCAAACAGCCGTGATGTAGAGCAGCTGTATAAATTAAAACTGTTAGAATCCAGAAATTCCTTCCACACAAAAACAAATGTTGTAATTCATTATAGAGGGGTGAGCCAAAGCCTCTGGCAAGGAAGTTCCTGTCAAGACGGGAAAACTCCTGTTGTCAGGATTGAATTTAACTGGCTAAACATTGTGACAAATTGTATCCAATTCTAAATGACAGGAAAATAAAAGTCAAAATTTATATTTTTTCTTTGGAAGTGCTGTGTTCAACAGATGCCAAGCTTGACTGGAATTAGTTCCTGCAGCGATTTCCAACGTATGTGAGGGATTCTCCTTCATAAATTAAACCGGAATCAAACAGAGAAGGGTTGTTTTTCACCAGACGCTCATCTCTGATCTGTGCCTGTTTTCTAAATGCCTTGTTAAACTATCTCCATCAGGGACTTTGGTACCTTTGTGAAATTACTGTAATGGCCACACTTGTTTGTGAAAATGCCTCGCAATAAATTTGTAAATGTTTGAATGTAGAAATGTAAGAATCCTTCATTTTACAAGGATCCTTTCAGTTGCTAATTGTTTTAATATATTGAGGTGAATGTGGAAATGCATAACGGTTTTAAATAAAAACATGTTGAAAGCAATGTGGGTGCGTGTCCACTTTTGCTCACCTGGATATCTGTACAGTCTGCCTCGTCCCTGTATGCCTAACGCTCTGGTCACCATCCGTTTGGCCGCCGCGCAGTCTGTCCTGGGACGCTCCTTCACCGGCTGGAGAAATTCTTGAAGAGGACACAAACCGTTCAATTGACTATTGCGATTTCACCAAAACCGTTTACGGTAGCTCAAAGCGTCCTACCTGCCCTTCTGACCGCCTTGCCCTGTGCTTTTTTACTCCCCTCAGAGAGAGCTCGAGTCTTCAGCAGTGGGTGGCAGATGGAGAGGGCGTGGTGCGCTGCAATCAAGACAACCCCCACCGACTTCAGTCACCATCAGTTCAAACAGTTCATCACGTTTAGCGTACAGTGGAAAAAGCTCTGACCTGCTGCCTGGCAGGAGAAAACACCCAGAGCGTGTGTGTTGTCCACCCACTTGATCTTCATTCCACCATCACTGAGACGCGATGGGAGGAGAAAGAGGAAGAGAGAGGGAGGAAATTAATAAACAGCTACATCTATCTGTAGGATGTAATGTAGACTGCACAGTGCGGAGTTTCTACTATGGCAGAGACTAATCAGGATCCTTAAACAGACAAATTATTGCACACTAAAAAGTCCCGTGTTATGAACACTGCACACTGATATCGCAATAATGACAAATGTGTGATATACTGGAGCCCTAATTTGAACAAATTTTGGAAAATATCTATTTGAGAGTTCTGACCTCTTCACCCAAAACACAAACTTCAATCTGTTTTATGCGACAGCCCAACAACATAAAGTAGTGCATAATTGTGAAAAAGTAAAAGTACATAGTTGTCAAAACTCCATCAAGAAGGAAATGAGAAAAGCACTGAAAATGCATTTTTCTAGCCTTCCAGTCAGCAATTATTTATATGCAGAGTACTATCTGGGCCATAACTTTATAATCTCACCTGTATTCTGTGAAAGCGTCCAGGAGGTCGTCAGTCTTGAAAACAGATGGAAAATCATAAATCTCAATGACATGGCTGAAGTCATCCGAGTTAAGAAACACGTTCTCATAGATTGCGTAGTCATTGTGAACAAGCTCAACAGAGACGTCTGTCTCTTTAAGATGCAGCTTAATCTGAAAGAAAAGAAAAAAAAAGCAGAAAGCACCTCATGATTAAGTAACTACTCAGGTTCTTACATTTCTCAGGCTGCTAGAAGACTTGGGCTTTTAGAAAATCTTTAACATTTGCCAACATGTTTCTTCTGGCTGAAAGTATTACTAATGATCTGGAGTCCTGACTTAGGTCTGATAGAAAATCTGTGGAGGGAGCTAAAAATTAAGTCCATGGTAAGGAGGGTCATTGGAAATATGAAAATATGGTTTTGTTTGTAGATGGAATAATTCATTTAATTGATTAAGTGATTTTTGAAAAGCTTTTTTATGTAAATAACATTTTCTTCAAACTCCAGACTCCTTTTACATTGGTTTATTATCCTGAGAAATGCCTGTCCCCAATTAGAAACAAACCTCTTGGTTGGATGAATGATTTAAATCTAAATCTGTCAGGGTTATAAAAAAAACATTTAGAAAAAAACCTCTCTAAAATAAGACCTATAACCTACCAGTTCAGTTACATCGTCTGTATCTGTGCTTGTATTCTCAGCCTGAACATTGTTGAAATTTTCTCCTTTTGCTTCCTCCAACTTCATCTGTGCGAACGACAGAGACTGGTCCCAGACGACAGTCTCCCTTTCATCCTGCCCTAGCGCCAACTTTTGAGTCTGTTCCTGGGGACAAAGCTGTGAACCGTTCTCAGGCACACCAGTTATACCGTCAGCGGCACAGGCTTCCTGTGCAGAAGAGGCTGGGTAAACGTTTTGTTCTGTGGCTTTGGGGCGAGAACCAGACTCTGAAGGAGAGCTCCTGCAGCACTGAGCAGAACTTTTTATGTCATTGTTTGCAGTGGAGCCCTGTGAGTCCTGCAGAGACAGCCTCTTCCGAACGGCTCGCGGCAGGAACAGGGGCTGGTCCGGCCTTTTAGGTGTTCGGCTTTGTGACGGGGCTGAAGGCTTCGCCTTGACGTTGGGTTCCTTCACCGCCCTGCTGCCAGGGGGCTCTTCAGAAAGGCAGCTGCTAGTCTCTACATCACTGTCTTCTTCTGACTCATCCCTACAGAAAAACAAACAGTTGGGTTACCCTGATTTCCTTTCAACAACCAGTCTCAATTTTCACACATCAAAAAGCGGCAAAAAGACACAGACAAGCTGCCTAGTGTTGCTTCTTGATAATACAAACCACCTTTATCTTCACTACTAATAGCAGAGGCATATATTTAAAAAGGAAAGACGTGTACCTGAGCTCAGAAGGGCAGACCACCACCCTGCGGCACCAGATCTCCCCTACAGAGAAGGTGGTGAGATCTGGTATGTCTTCTATTGTCCTGTGAATCAAGTATCGCAGTCTGCTGGGTAATGGGGGGAACAGAAGCACACTGAACAGACACACAAAGGGCAGATGGACAAAGATGTCAGCTTCTAAAGTAATACAAAAGTAATACTCTAAGTGTTATAGGAATGGATGTCATACACAAGAAAGTACATCAAAAACCTACTAAATACATCTCACTATGTAAATTCTGTATTATGAGTGCCTTCCAAACAATTAAAATGAGTAGAAGTAAATCAGTGGATAACGGCTCATGGATTTCGAAATGCTGACATTTTCACAGAGGACGTGATAAGTAAGCTAGGAACTTCAACCTTCTGATTGAGTCAGGAACAGGAAAATAAAATAATTTTAAAAAAAAATAAAAATCAGAAACCGACCAGTTATCAGGTAAAAAGCAAGAGTAAACAGTAGGAAACATCAGGAGGCGGAGAGACAGTAAGTAAGTGATACCCAACTTAACCTGCAAAGGACAACTAAAGATACAGATGAAAGAAAAGGCTCTGAATTTAGAAAGCATGTTTGTTCAACACGAACATCCTCATTTTGTGCAGTTTTATTATTATGTAGTGTTTTAGTTTGGTTTCTACAGTTGGCTTTCGAAACTTAACTCAATACATGCTGGTCAGATTTTAAAGCACTCCAACATGGCCGCCACGTTACTTCAGAGAAGAAACAAATTGACAAACACGTTACAGAAAATTCATGGCAAACCATATGGCAATAGTGAGGCCCACTTAAATCAGATTTTACAGTTGTTTTATCACTGGAATCTTGTAACAGGACACAGATATAGCAAACCAATAAATAAATAAAAGCAAATACTAATTAATGTAGGCCAAGAACTACACCTTGGGGAACCCCTGTATTAATTTCTTCTCATTCTTACATATATCATGATTCTCTGGCAACATAGAGCAATATTTTGTTATTCCATAAGCCTAAAGATTTTGTTGAAGTTTTAAGGTTTTTTTTTTAATTATAGTATCGTCAAATTTTCTGATAAAAGCAATCAAAGTAGTAACCATCTGGATTTCAGTTTAGTTTCTTAACAGTGCCCTCTTTGGGTCACAATGTCGGATGTTTAGCTGTATACTGTCGTCTGGGGAATCTGATGCGATACATACATGTACAAGTCGTGTATACAGAAGTGATGCTAAAATAAATACTAAAAAAAAATACTGCGAGCTCATTTAGTTGTAGCTGAGGCAAGCTGTACTACTACTACTTACTTCTTAAGGCTTCTTTTCTGTTGGTATGTTTCCAGATCATCCAAAACATGATGCAAAAATTGATTTTCTTGCTTTGGGAGATAAATGCCATCGTAACAAGGAAACGCCAGGGTGAACCAAGAGAAACGAAGACTATTTGTTGAATTTTTATTGGTCTGAACAGTCGAAATTAACGTACCATTGGCCTAACTAGCTAAAATACCACAGCTAGGTTAACAGTCTGCTTTCGACAGTTGAATGCAGATTTCAACCGTCGATATCAACCGTCAGATTTGTTCAAAACTACAGCTAATTAACATCAAGCAGGACAGAAAAAATAAGTTTTGTCGTTGCGTTTGTAGTTTTAAGCACACATTTAAAACTAAAGGAGAGATAGCATACTTTGGATAACGGTTCTGAATGAATGATAGCTTAGCCAAATGTTTATCTTTAACTTACGGCTAGCCAATGTTAAAAGAACAGAAATAACATGTTTTAATGACAAGCTACCATATTAACCTGAATAAGACATGTTTGCGTTTATCCGCTTCCTCCTTCTTGCTGTGGGGAGCAGCGACATATCCGGTATGTTTCTTTCAAAATAAAAGCAGCGTCAAAAGAATGACAGTATATTAATGAATCTGTACATAAGAACAGATTGCAACAGTTCCTGTACAGTAGCTTTATACCTCAGCTAACTAGAACCGCGGTCGCTCTTTCTCCTCGCCGGCACCCGTTCGTTCAGTTGCTATAACGCCACTAAATAAAACACAAAATGACTATAGAAACTGCTTTAGCGACACTAAATAAGTTCTTCAGGGCTATTTTGAAAGAGGAAAAAGAATACACCCTCTACTAACCTGTAAACAGGATAGAACAAGTAGGAGTGATGAGGCAGAAGCAAATCTGTGCTTCACAAATCCTCCTAGAATCTGTTCTGAAGCTCTGGAGCGATTACAAGCTCACACTGCCTCCTACTGGCCGCTTTCTGACACTGAAGTAAAATTTGTTCCAATGAATAGATGCTAACTTTCGATATTTGAAAAATACGTAAAAACGTTATCAGTTAATTCAATAGCAAATTAAATAAAATAATCACATAACAAAACCATTACTTGTTCTGTATGTATGCCTCATCTACATTATACACACAGCTACGTTTCAAGATCTCATGTTAATTTTGACGATAATGAAAACCAATTCCATTAGATGAAAATTTGAATATTATGACGTTACAGTTGACTTTATGCAACATTTACAATGTACAAGAAACTGATTTGTGTGGTTTCACGAATACTATTAAAGTGCACTTCTATATATGTTCAAAGTCAAATCTAAAATAAAACCCCTACACAAGATCTTCATTTCAGGTAACTACAATTTATTTAAAGAAAACATGACGATTCTGGACAATTGTGGAAGTATCCTACAAACAAAATCTAAACAATGTGCTGTAGAGCTTTCCAACTGTCTACATGTCTAATGCTAATTGATATCGTGACGGTATGTATGATGTATGCTGAAGCCGAATATATCACTAGCACACTGTCACGGAAATGAGACAGTTCTCACAATGTATTGGGGTTATTTAGAGGAGAACTTAGTAAACATGCTCCATCTTCAAAACCAGAAACATCTAAAATGTACAACTTCTAAAACAAGTTCCCACCCCCAAACACTTGCATTCTTTTACATCATTGAAAACATGGGTTCTGCAGAGGTCGCAACCCTCACATTGTTAATATTAACCACCCATAACCGATGTGATCGCAAACTGGGCCAAAACTTTACAACACATTGACAGTCTTTAAATTCTCAAAACAACACCTCAGATCTCTTGTAATGAATGTGGAGATGATGGCAACAAACACAATGGCACATTCTATAAAGCCTGCTCAACATTTTAGACGTCTCGATTAGAAAAAGACAAGAAAAGGCATGTACAAACATACACAAAGGCAAACAGGAGAGTATTTATAAATAACAGGAAGAAAATATCACATTAAAAGTATAGATGTATTTCAGAAAGGGAGGTCTGGATATACACTGTGAAGCAGATTAGGAGTATCTGGTCGGTCACCAGCCTGCACAATGAAATAAGACATAGAGCAAAATCATGCTCCAGAATAGAAAAACACTGAAGACAGAGTACATTTCTGTGTTTCAGCACAGTCCTGGTGATTGTTCAGCAGCCATTATTAAGTTACAGGATCATACGTTTTCAATATGCTTATGTTTTCTCTTTTGCAGGAAGTATGCAATCTCATAATTTCAACTGCATGTAACAGCGGAAAAAAAACACACGTTGGACCCTCGGGATGTGAAGGTGACTCGATCGGAAAGGCTACAGCGGTCACCGGACGACATCATGTGGCAAAAATCATTTTATCTTCCAGATCCAATGCTTCTGTCTTCAAAGATGGTGATTTCCACCTGAAAAAGGGACAGTTAAGGAAAGCAACGTTGGCGTTTTAAACACATATCTCGCATAATAAAAAAATAGATACATTTTGCGAGTTAATTGAATGATATTGGACTGTCTTCTGAAATATTTATATTATTTTTTTCTTCACATAAATGCTTACACCGATGAGTTTATGTGGCATGTAATAAAACGGGTTTATAATTCTGGAAGCTTGGGAGATATCTTTAGAAGTTAAAAAATGTTTCTCAGTGCAAAGAAAAACATTTTTTTCATATACTTGATTTTATGTTGGAAAGATTGAGAAGTATCGCTCTTTCGCTTAGGCTTAATTTAGTTAAAATTTCTTTGGCAATCAATTTTCTCAAAGAACACAGGTGTTGAGTAAAATAAGCCAGGTTAAGGATACGACTCTGAGGCCTCTCTCGATAGGGTCAGTCAGCAGTAAGCCTCTGGGAGCATAAATCTTCTCATTCTGGTCCTTTATGTATCTGGCAATCTTCTTTAACACCTGTAGACAAAAAAACAACACAGTTCGGAACAATGATGTGCTGAGATGAGATCAATTTCTCCACAAAGGAAACTGCGAGAAGCAATTTAGGTCAAGGAGAGAATCCCAGCAAAAGCAGTTTTACCTTTTCGTAGTGTGTCTCCATACACAGGAAGATGGTGTAGGCAGTCAGACAAGCCAAACAGCCCTCCAGGTAAGACTTTCCTCCAAGCTTCTCTGCCTCCGCATACAGGTTGTTCAGAGTCTGCATGGTCTCCTCGAACTGCTGCTTATCCATCTGGAAACACAATAGTTTACATCCACTGTACTGAAAACAAAGCACCGTAACGATAAAAAAAAAAAAAAAAAAAAAAAAAGTAAAATCCATTACATACTCTAGACTCCAGCTCAGAGGGAAACTTGGTCTGGAACTTGCATATTGTTCCTGAGCTGTAGTCTCTCTGGATGAAGACCTTGGAGGAAACAGCCGGCTGCTGGAGGTCCTGTAAGCTGTGGGTCTGCACAAATTTGAATCCAGTTAGCTCTAATTTTGGGTGGGAGCCAGCGAGTGCCCTGATCTGTTCGTTAATGTTGTATAAATAGCATCTTAGACCAGTTTTTTTACATCCTAGTATTTGGGTGCAAATAGCTGCTTTTGAGTAAATGTTACTAGATGTTTATGGTCCTTTTATTTTTATTAAAAAAAAAAAAAAAAGAGAACAAAAAGAGTTGTCAGGAAAAGACTAATTATTTGCATTATGCCCACACTTCTGGTTTTAATATGTTGTTTCGTCTGGGAAAATCTTTGAATGGTTCATTTGCGCTGGCAGACCCAATTTCTACTTTTGCATTTTGAACTGCGATTGCCAGAAGCACATTCAAGACGGTAATATTACATCCATTCATAGAAGTGCCTCGTTAAAATGAAAACTACTTTCAACCTGAAACTGCCACAGATATGAATATTTTGCTTGTGTTTTAACCTCATAAATATTCTCTTGTTTTATGTTTAGTTGGATCTTCTGCTGTGGAAGTTTCAACAGCGTTTCTCTGGACAGCAAAAGCCAACAGGAAAACCTAATATTTACACATCGACTCATTAAACACTCCTGTCAAGCACTAGGCCCCAACTAGACCTGACCGGTAACTTTTTCTGGTTACGCCACTGGCCAAAAGGAAAATGTTGACGTTAGCACGTTGTTAACTCTGTAAATAAGTCACTAAGCCACATACAATTCTCACCAGTCATCGTAAATTCACGAAAATTATTTGTTAAAACTGAAAACAGAAAAATGTTTCTTACGTATGAAATGGTCGTTAGCTAAAAACAGGTTAGCTTACATTTCTATTGGCTATCCAAACACCCCGCAAAATGACACAAATGTTAATATTTACCCCCTATAATAATTCAATTACAATCTGAAACCGTGTTCATGAAAATCTCAGCTCAAAGCTTTTAAATACGGATAAATCGCAAAGATTTACCTCAGCCATAGCCGACGCCTGTCCTGTAGCTCCAGCGCATCTGTATCCAAGTACTTCCGACCTGATATTTTCAAAGTAAAAGTTCACGTTGAAGGGTTATAATTTCACTGTTTAATAGTGGAGATACGGTGCTCGGTGTAGTACAAAAAGATAAACCGGCAGCGCCTAATATCGTTTCCCAGTCACTTGATGCAAAGTTTATTTTTAAGGTCTAGATTTTCCCCAACCAGTTTTCTTCAATTAAAAACTCAAATTTAAGCCAAATCTGTCATCCTTAGAAATATTAAGATGAAACCTGTCACACCCAAGGAAGAAGTGCATTTTTATAAGCCAGACGTCAGCTCCAGCAGTTTCTTCTTCAAATGGCCAATCATGGCAGCACACACGATAGTAAAATCCATCAGTAACAAAACCCCTTAGGGCAATCAGGTACATATAACTCTGCTCATGTTTAAATGGTTTTCATAAAAAATAAAAAATTTACACAGATTATTTTAACAAACTTTATTGAATCATGTTCTTTTGATTCCAACAGGTTCCGTTCGCTGTATTTGCTTTAGTCAAACAGCCCAAAGCCCATGTCGTCATCTGATTCCTCAGACTCTTCCTTAACCTCCTCCTTTGCAACTGGAGCTGCAGCTGGAGCTGCAACAGCTGCAGGTGCTGCAACAGCAGCAAAAGCAGTTGGATCAGCCAGGTAAGCTTTGACCTGTGAGATGGGGACAAGAAAAACAATGCAATGTTACTTTTCACTTACAAATCTTGGAAAATCAATTTTAACCATTGCTGTCTAGAACCAAGTGATCTTTTTGTAGGTTTGACATTGCTGCACTAAAACCTGTCCTGTGATATTACAGCAAGAAGGACTTTGCACTGCACCTTTTCTGCCAGGGGGTAGGAATAATCCGTTTCCACAGCAACAGCCAGGACTCTCTTGTAGCCATTGATGACCGAGTGGGGGATAGAAGCCAAAGTGGGGTAGCCAATCTCCAGACACACACTGGCGATGTTTCTCACACCCTACAGGATTCAGAAATTCTTCAGTAAACTCAGCAGTTCAGAGATATTTCCTCAAACAGCAAAGTTTTGTTGAAACATATTCAGATTAGGTTTCTCACCTCCAAGAACCTGGTATGCAGGGATGCCTCTGTGATGTCAAGCACCTCAGGACTGTAAACACTGCCGTTGTCATACACTTGCTGGATAATCAGCCCAAAGGAGAAGGGCGAGATGTTCAACATGTTGAGCAGTGTAGCTTCGCTGGCACCAACCTTGTCGCCAGTCTTGATCAGGCCGACGTCACTCTTAGAGAGGGAAAAAAAAAAAAAAAGACATTACCAAACGTAGCCAACTAAAGTTTACTGCAAAACACAAGTGGGTGTCCATGTCAAACATCCCACGACTTTATATCCGTTTCCATACTCACCAAGATTTCAATGGTTCCTCTAGAGATTTTGGTGGTGATGCCCAGAGCCTGGAAGAAAGAGGTCTTCTCAGGACCCAGTCCAGTATTCTGGGCTGGCACCGTCACATCACAGGGGGCGATGGCACCAGCACGGGCAGCTGCAGGCACCTGAAGCACAAGACAAGGACCTTTTTTATCACTTTCCAATGCTTTTTGAAATTCAACTTTTAAAGACTTAGTTGACAATCAAAAGATCGAAGTGTTATGAGTGTCTGAAACCTTACGTCCCTGACAGTCAACGAAAAAATGACAGACAGGGATAGCGAGGAAACATTTGACTTTCTGCAGGGGGAACGACAATACAGTACTGCACAGGCTGCATTGTAACTAATCCTGCACATTAATGGGGTTGCAATAAAAATGCCAAAATGCTGAAGAAATCATTTGCAAAGTAAATAAGACTGATGGACCAAAGTCTGGTCAAACAGATGGAAGAATGGCTACATTGGCATCTCATGTTATGCTGCATGTCCGTGGATAGTTTCAAAAATTAGTGGACCAAACAAATCTATTTAAGCTAATTTTCCTACACTGCAACTTCTTCATCCACATGTAGCCAGACTCCCTAGGGAGATAGAATGCACTCAAACAACATGCAACCGTAGCACAGTGTGGCTCATACATATACATGTAGTTCCAGTTTAAGTAAGGAGAAGTGCGTGATTGACAGGTAAGAGCTTTTTACCTTATTAGCCAGCAGCAAGTCCCGGACCTCAGTCAGATCCTCCTTGGTGAAGACAAATCCCACATTGCCTTTAATGTGGGGCAAGAGCCTATGAAATTAAATTGAATGGCATATTACATACATGCAAGGTGATAAATGCAGTTGCACAGAGCAGAAAAAAGGCTTAGTGTCTGAGACCTTGCGTCCCTGGCAGTCGGGGTAGTAGACAGACAGGGATAGCTGGAGACAAGTTACTTTTAGCAGGGGGAACGACAATACAGCACTGCAGCAGCTGCACAGTAGTTGTCCTGCTAGATCAGAACAGAATCCTTTAAGTTACTCACTTCTCCAAAGCAGGGTTGTTCTCCAGGTGACCACGGATGGCTTTACGCATCATGGTGTTTTTACCCATGAGCACAACAGCTTTTCCACGCAGAGACAGGCGGATGGTCTGCATCTGCTTGGAGCCCACGTTGTCTGCCCCCACTATGAAGCATTTTGGGTAATCATCCAAGAGTTGCTAAAACAAACCACTGTATGTCAAGACACGGCTCATTACAAGGGAGATTTTTAAGCTGAAAGCACCGTGTGCATTAATTTCTACTTACGATAATTTTCAGAAAGTAGTTGGACTTCCACGTGGCCCTGTCTTCCCTGGGCATCTTGAATGTGCTTCCAGGGATCGCTTAGCAGCTGGTTTAAAGACAAGGTGTAATCTGTAAAGAAGGAACAAATCGAAATTAAAATGTTCCGAGAGAACAAGACGAAAATACACGAGATGATCAGAAGCTGGCGGACATGCGGTCCTCAGCTAACATTAGCCGGCTAACTGAAGGCTAGCAGCTGCCTGAAAGGCCTCGGTAACTAAAAACGCTTTTACAACCAATATAGGATTAATAAATACATTCAGATGGGGGGCGAACATGTTTACACACTCAATATGACTCCTTGATAACGTACAAGTCGTCTTGGCATCATTTTATTTCGGTTTGAGGAGAGCGTCATAATTAACTCACCTAGCGTTAGGGTCGCGCGAAAGAAAGAGAAAATGAGAGGTTCGACCGACGCTTATATTTGACAAAACTGACCAATCACAGCAAAGAACAGGGACGGAAAGGAGAAAGGAGACGTGTCATTGGCCTCGTTTCCTGACACAGTGGGTACGTCATCACTGAGTGGCAAATTAACCTCAATAATTTCTTAATCAAATTTTTTGCGAAATAACTTTTTGTATTTAGTAATAGTTTTAGTAGAAATAGTTGTTTTTTTTTTGGTTTGTTTTTTTTTATCATTTTTTTCTCCGAAGAGCTTTTTTGCGGCGCTGGTGGCTCGCATTTTCCGTGGCGGTGGGCTGGCGGGGGGAGGACATGCGGCGAGGGTCGCCGGGACCGGGGGTGGAACCCGCGACGTCCGAGTTGGGGACTGGGGCCTCCAGGCGTGGGGCGTGCTAAGCCCCTGCGCCACCACAGCACGCCCTATTTAGTAGAAATAGTTGCGAGACCAAAAATAATAACCTGAGAAAATGAAATAAAAAAAGACATAACAAAACACATTGTGAGTGTGGTTTAACTTCTTTACCCCTGAAAATATATCAAATCGTATTTACTTTCAGTTATAATGACTAAATAACAATTTCTTTACATATTCTGTTTGCAATCCAGTGTTATAGAGCAATATAAAATACCACCCAGGACCAATGTCCTGTTGAAAATACATACGTAAAATGGAAATTACAAATAGATGCCGAAACAGCTATCAACTCTCACTATCTCCAATAACTCTTTGAAGAATTTGAATTAATATGAACCACAACAATATGAGATCCCTTTGGAATCAATAAAGTATTTTTGAATTACATTTTGAAAACTGACAGACTAAAATTAATTAATAATAATAGTAATAATGCTAACGATAATTTTATAATTATAATTTTATGACAAATCTACTCTGTAATAATATGACCTTAAACGCCACTCACAACATGGAGCCTGAGTTGACGTGGTGACGTTTCCTGATGCTGCTGACCGTTCATTGGCTCACTTTCATAGCAATCATGTGACACGGCTCACGGCGCTTCCGTGTCAACTTCGAGCAACTAGCGTGGTGCCAGAAGCGAGTTATACTTTTATTTATATCCGTAAGCCAGCTGAATTATCCCTCACCTGGACACAAGGATGGATCGACCTCCTCCGCACCTTCCGGCTGAGGTCTGGACTCATGTTTTCGGCTATCTATCAGTGTCAGACAAACTAAGCAGCCGGGCTTGCTGCAAGTACTTCAGGAAGCTCGTCGACCACTGGTCTCTTTGGAGAGGCTGGACTGCTGTCCTTACTTTTAAAAATGGCTCCTACACCAAGCGGTTCTGGAACTCTCTGCGTCGTAGGAGAGTCACCAGCGTGGTGGTGAGGAGCCCAAGAGCCAAGGACTGGAGGCAGCTCTCCTCGGAACTTCCCCATCTCTCTTCGCTGGTTCTGGAGCAAAGCGTCATGGAGAACCTGGGCTTCGGCAAAGACTTCCCCCACCTGGATCGTCTGGCTATAAGAAACAGCGACGTGGTGATAGACGCACACAAGCGGACTCACCTGGAGCAGCTCACTCACCTCAGTCTGTGTGACGTAACGTTCCCCATTAAATCCAGCTTCCTTCCTTTTATTTCCCACCTCAGAAATCTCACATCTCTGACCTGCCATAACTCTGGCACCTCAGTGGAGCCGATCTGTATCATGGAAACCATACTTTCTTATCTGCCTAAATTGAAGCACCTTTCACTGTCTTCAAAGCGTGCCTGCATCTACGTGCCAAAGAGATCACTTAATGAAAGAATCTCCTTCTTGTCCACTCTGGAGCTCATCCAGTTCACTGATCACTTTTTCCCAGTGAACACAATGAAGAAGGTGCCTCACCTGAACAGCCTTTCAGTCTTCTCTGGAAATGAGCATCAACGGATGCCGTCAGCAAGTTCTTACCTTGCGTTTCTCCTGAACACATGGCTGCAAGACCTCCCCAAGCTGACCAAGCTGGCCATCACCAGAGGTCCACCTGTCAGGATGTACGTCACGTCCATCCCAGCCACCGTGACCAGCCTCACGCTGTGCAGCTCTGGATTGTCTTCAGAAGACATGTCCGCCATATCGGCACAGCTGCCTAATCTGCTCCATCTTCACATAGACCCCAGGCCTTCACCTCTGGGAGTGAACATTGCACAGATCCTAGAGCTGTTTCCAAAGCTCAGGAGCCTCAAGCACGAGCGTGTGCCTGAGAAAGAATTCCTGCATATCCGCCGGCTTCTGCACCTGGAACACCTGGAGAGCTTGGATGGCGAACAGAGGCCTTCGCACCTTGGTGACAAGCTTCAGGCTCTGACAAAAAACAGACTTCACGTTGGCTCCTCTCCTCGCCACAGTGACCCGATGTTGTGCGCGTGTTGTGCAAGTGTATTCATTTGACCGATCCCACTGCAGTGATGCAGAATATGTGGCTTTCATCTGAGTAGCTTGGTATTGTCAGACTGTTGACATGGTTACCTGTAAAAACTCTTCAGACCAAACCTGTGGTTTCATTCAAAATGTAACTGTTTACCTTTGTACCGATATATTGCCACGCATATTGGTAAAGAGGGGTTTCCTTGCTTTGCTTTCATCAGATCTAGATCCTAGTGACCAATTTTTCACACTTTCGTTTCATTCATACTCGTTCCCATTCTGCACTTTGTTCAAGTAAAATGCTTGCCTAAACTGCAGGGCAAACCATGACACAGTTAGAATGTGAATTTTGAAAAGGAGCATGAGTTAATGAGGTGGATTTATAAGAAGACATGCTTTATGCAAACTAATTTCTCTAGGATTAAGTTGTGGTTTCAGTTGCTTCTTTTGAACTATTAAAACAACACTTGTTTACTTTAAAGTGTAATACGGTGAATTTTTTTTGTGAATTGATCGTAATTTTACTGTCTGGACCTATGGTCATCTGAGGCTAAATCCCGTTTAGCACTTTCAGTTTTATTCATATTTAAGGTAGGATTTGTGCCATATGTTCAGCACCTGAATGTTCAGCTAATGCGTCCCAACGGTAATGAAAGGTCAAACATTGCTCATAACGCAAACAGGAACAGAAAAGATGGAGACAGAAATATAAATACTTTTTCCTCTTTTATTTGCAGAGACTCACCAATCAGTAATCAGAACCCACAAAGGCTTGCACCTCACCCACACATATTTATAGCTCATGAGGAAATTCAGATAGCCAAGCGCTACATGAATGTTGACTCCATTTACAAAGCAAAGTTCACATAGTTGGATTAAAAGTTAAAAGCGTTTTTTTTTCGCCCCCTTTTATTAATTGTCCAACAGAAGCAGAAAATGTAAGGCAATTTGAAAATGAGATAAACAAACACGAGCAAACCCGGGACGTTTTCCTCCAGCGCCTACTTCCCCATCCCGCTACATCCATCACTTCCCAATCAGCTACATGTGAACGCCATAACAACGTGTGCTAAACAACAGCAAGCTCCTCGTCTCGTCTGTTACAGTGTATAGTTCAGTTAAAAATTCAGCATGACTCCCAGAGTTTAGCTCAAAAAAAAAAAGGTAAAAACAATCACAGAAAAGGCTTGAGAGCTCCACAGTGTCAGAGACGTTATTACATCGACACATTTGGCACAAGAAAAACACTTTAAATCAACGCAAGTCTGGAGTTTTTGTATGAACTTTTTGCACACTGTAAAACCGAAGGCAATGGCATCATCTTGCTGAAAATACTTAAATCTAACGGCCGATTTCACACAAAAAAGCCTTTATTGAAATAAAGATAGAAAACGTCAACATGTACATTTCCCCTAAAGGCCTGGTCTTGATTTAGGGTCTTATTCTGATTCCTGACCAGTAAAGACTAGCATCCAGCTTCCGTCAGTGACCTTTGAACCGATGCCTCAGGATGACGACGATTTACAACAAAGACACGACAGGCTGCATTTCCTCTGTCATGTGTCTGTCTGTGTTGAAGGAATGAGACCGACTAACGTTACAGCAGGCTACATGCTAACAGAGCCAGCTCTTTGCATACCAGAGTGAGCCTTTACCTGCTCCGAAACACACACACACACAAATGTTTGATCAAAACTGACGAGGTTCAGCATATTCGAGGTGTAGAAATGTAGATGATTGTAACAGCAACTGGCAGCTGGTGCTTATTAATCTCCTGGTAAAAGAAATTGCATGCTTCGGATCAAAACACACAACTCCACTGTAAATCTTTATTTTGTAAAGATGCATTTAAACCTGAGATAAATGCACACAAGCTGAAACTGTAAAATGCTGAAAATATTTGAAAAATATAGTTCTATAGTTGAATAACTGCGAATACAGCAGCAAAATGTCAATTTCTAAACAATTTTAGATTGTTTTTCCTCATAAAATGCACCTGCAGTTTAAAACAGATCTCACATGTGATTTTTTAAAAATATCTTTTTAAGTAGATCAAAAAAAACAGATTTTATATCCTCAGTATGAATGTAAATGACACAACACACATGATGATGTATTAAATTTAAAAGAAAAAGTATAGCTCAGTAACTTTTTCTAGAAATTTCTGAGATAAAAATATGCACTGATTGATTGTCCAAAGGTTTGATGCTTAGTTCCATGGTCAGCAGGTCAAATTCTGAAAAATTGGATTTTAAATTATATTCGTTGTAGGCATTAAGCTTCCACCATTTCCTACCATACATGCATAACCATTGAAATATTCTTCAGCGCACTTATTTAGATTTTTTATTTTTTTTAAGTTGATAAAGGTTAGGGTTAGAAATGGACTGATCAGGATTTTCCAAGATAATTTTAGGTTCCATTTTTAAGTCTAAGCTGTCAATATTGATTTAACTATTTTGTTTAATATGAAAAAAAAGTCAAACGGTATGTTGAAAATGAAAAATACTTGTTTTCTTATGAAATCTGTAGAAAAATAAGAACTAACTGACACGGACATCTGAAACACATTTATAGGATGCGAGATTTGAAGTTGAAGTGATTGAACAGCTCTATGTTGGAGAAGAAAGCGGAACGTGTCTGTGTACATTTACATATCAAAAAGTGGTTCAGTTATTCCAAATGGCACCTCAGAAATTTCCAAAGTTACAAAAATACATCTTTGATAACCACTCAGTGTCCAAACTCTGCTCGCCAAAACACTCGAAGTACTTTAAAACTGTTTATATTTACTCCCAGTGGTCCATGCAATCAAGCAGCTGTCTCAGATCGGCGGAAAACCATGTCAACACAGGCCAACCACCAAGTGATGCAAGGTCTTGCCCTGCTGAATGGGGGGGGAAATATTTTACAGATCAAACTTAATCATTTACACACAACCAAGGAGAAAGTAACACGTTTCTTTCTTGTTCCTGGCACACTCAGGAACAGCAATCGAAATGAAAATCTCTTTGGGCTCCATTAAAAGGTCTTTAGTAAAAGCGTAAAAGGTGGCAAATCCAGGGACGTCCCTTTCAGTGTCATCCCTGATAGAAAAATTTCTACCCTCATTGTAATGCGTTTTAGATGCATTAACCCCCTTGTGCATTCGTACTCTCACACTCACTGCACGTACAGCAGACATGCGGTCTAGCTGAAGAGTTTGACGAAGCAGCCGTGGCAGTACGGCTTGTCGTTCTGCTCTTTGAAGGTGCCCTTGTTGAGCTGCTTGAGGCAGAAGGCGCACACAAAGTGCTCCGGGTGAAACTTCTTGCCCATGGCGGTGATGCAGCGGCCGGTGATGGGTTTCTGGCAGCCGGAGCACAGGGAGCCGCGGCGCTCGTGGTAATGGGCCTCGCAGTACGGCTGGCCGTCGTGGTCGAAGAAGCTGCCGTTTATGAACGGCGTGAAGCACTCCTGGGAAACAAAGTGGATAACTGAGTCTGGCACGGGGGGTTCATTTGCAAACTCTTCTGAAAGCCCCTCATCGCTCTAAAATGTTTCTGTACTCGTTCAAAATTGTGCTGTCTTTTCGATCGGGGCCTTTGAATGTCTCAGGATGTGACACTTACTACTTTATGTAAACCCTTGAATGGGGAACTGACACACTCTTCTCTGATCCTGCCAACATATGAACTAGAAATCCATTTGAACCACTGATCTCTGACTTCACTCATGGCACAGTGCTTGGCAAAAGCATATAAATACTCCTTAAATGTTAGTTTTTCTAAATTAAAACCCACAAACTTTAATATACTTTTTAAAAATTTTGTATGATACCAATCTGAATTGGAGAGAAACTGGACTCATGCATTATTTTCTATTAACCCACATTTTGCTGGAGTTAAAGAAAATTCGAAATCTAACTTTATACAAGCTGCATATCATGCTTGTGAAAAAAAAAGAGATGGTATTCCCTGGGTCAAACAAAACTTTGATCTATGGAAGCCCAAAGAGTGCCTACTGATGAAAGGAAAAAAAAATACAGATTTTCAAAAAATGTAATCTGTACTGATACTAAATTACACTCAGATTATATCTACTTACATCTTACCTATTTCTGAAGTAAAATTGCTGACTACATTTTATGTATGTATCAGATGATTGAATACAAATATTTGCCACTCTTTACACAATTTTATTTATATATATAAAAAGAGCAAAGATCATGCATCATTTTTGTTTGTCCAGTTAAGAATTACTTTATCTTGATCTGTCTCACAGGTTTGTGGTGATAGCATCACAAAATGTAGCAAAGTTCAAGCGTTCCTAACAGTCTCACAAAATACTATAAATCTTGTAATAAAACAAACAAAAAGAACAACACAATGTTAGATAAAGACATTATTAAAGCCATGATATTTAATAATAATCTAATATGTTTGGGATGCAGCCAGGGGCTCACCCTGCAGACGAAGCACTCTGGGTGCCAGAGTGAGTTGAGGGCAGAGATGTAGTTCTCCAGGATGGCCCGGGTGCAGCCGCCACATTTAGGAGCAAACATGTCAAAGTAGTCCTTTCTGCAGAACGCCTTTCCATCCTTTTCATGGAAACCTAAACAGAACCAAAGACACAAAGAGCGAAAATTACAAACAAAATAATAATAATAACATATCAATAGCTAGGTGGGTGTGTCTCCTACCTTCTGGGCCAAAAAAGGATCCACACTGAGCACAGAAGAAGTGCTCTGGATGCCAGGT
The DNA here is from genome assembly GCA_903066825.1 of Alfaro cultratus. NCBI lineage: Eukaryota > Metazoa > Chordata > Actinopteri > Cyprinodontiformes > Poeciliidae > Alfaro > Alfaro cultratus. The sequence continues at coordinate 70,751 of CAEFZX010014654.1, read as the reverse complement.
CTTGTCCAGAGCCGTCACTACTTTCTGCAAAATCAGAGAAGCAAATGGTCACCTCCTCTCAATCTCTAAAAAGTTGAAACAAGAGGAAAATTGAATGTATGAGCATCCCTGTGACAGGAGCAACTATCACTGAGGCCAGGAGAGGGCAGAAAAAGTTCACAAACTAAAACTGGCTGCATGTTCCTCAGTCTTAGCTTCATCTTTTAGCAGCTAATGATCAAAAAGCATGCACACAATTCACAAAATAGCAAAAAACAAAAAGGAACAATCTTTAAGGCAAAATCTCTGCAGCAGTGATAATTACTAACAGTACACCAGTGTGTTGCCAGGTTCATTAACGGAGAGATCTAAAAGTGATTTACAACATTGCCACCAGGAGGAGCAAGAGAGCATAGCGTACAATTCCTGAACAATTTAATTTGAAATCCATAACAGTAGAGACATGTTAGATGTCTTTACTGTAACTTTTTAATTTGCTCAAGTGGAAAATCTCAGTACTGTTCTGAGTAAGCAAACAATATTTTTGAACGAGGAAGTTAGGCAATGCATGAGGGTCAGTAGGGAAGAACTGGCACTGACTCATGTTGACCCTCCTGCAGGCTAAAGTCCACCATCCACTGTCTGCTTCCCTACAAATGCCTCTGGCACTCTGTGTGTGTGTGTAAGAGCAGTGACTGGAAAAAGCACCCAAAGGGAGTGTGTCAGCGTGAAGATAAGACTGAGTGCTGACAAGTGAGACAAGAGGAACAAGCAGTGACAGACACATGAGTTTGTCTGTCTGTGTCACTGCCGGTAAAGTTTGTGGAAAACTCTGGGAAAAAAAAGCTGTGATCTGCCCATGAATTAGTGGAGCATTTTAAATGAATTACTTTTTACCCAATGAAAGCCCTCCGTGGCCACGCAAGTGCCTTGGAAAAATATTCATATCCATAAAATCTTTTATATTTTGACACATTAAAAACAGAAAGTTTTATGTATTTTCTGTTTTTTTGTAGGATTCTATGTTATAGACCAGCAGAAGGGAGTGAATAATGATAAAGTGGAAGTAAAATGATATATGGGTGTACATACTTTTAAACAACAACAAAAAAAAAAAAAATCTGAAAAGTGTGGCTTACATTTGTTTTCATTTTCCCAAAGTAAAAGCAAGTGGGTGTCACTTTTAATGTGACATCCTAAAATAAATCAAAAGTAGCAACCTTTTAGAGGTGACCTAATCAAGTAATAAAATCCACCCCTAAGTTATTTAATAGTCACACACTGTCCCTGTTAAGCTTAAGCTATTTTGCTAAAATGTGGAATAAACTAAACTAAAGCCCACTCAAATACTGCAACGTTATTACACTTTTACAAACCAATTTAATTCTACAAAACTGTTACATACAAAAGAGAAGATGAGGTGACCTAAATTCAGCCAGTACCTCACTAACAGGACAAGCAACTTCCATCCTTTACTGCTTTTTCCACTGAGGTCTTAATCCATTAGCTTATGAATAAATAAATATTATTATCTGCCCGTCCACTGCGTCTGTATGTGTGTGAGTGAGTGTACGCTTAGAGGAATGCATTACTAACATCCAGTATGGGTCCATTACAGTAGTGGCATCGCGGCGAGAACAGGTTGTGGTAGTCTTTCTCGCAGTAAGGCTGCCCGTCACGCTCAAAGAAGTTCCTGGAGCCTATCTCGTCCTGGCAGTGGGTACACACAAAGTGCTCCGGGTGCCACGTTCTGCCCATGGCAGTCACCACCTGGCGTGGGGAGACACGGTGCGTTAAAATGTGATGAGCCTGCTCGGTGAGAGAAAAACCCCGCAGAGCAGCGCAGCGAGAAGCCGTGGGATTACTGCGAGCAGAAGCAGATGTCTATTCAAATGCTAAAATTCAAAGTAGCACGTTTTTGAGTTTCAGATTAGCCCTCGCAGGTAAAATATATAGTCTACAGCCAGAGAAATGACTGATTTAAAAATCAGAATGTAGGTCAAGTGAGAGATTCCTGAAGAAATGTTTGATCTGGTTTCAAAGTTCCTGGTAAGCCTGTCACAATAACTAGTTTTGCTGGACGATAAATTGTCCCTGTGAGTACTGTTGTTTAGAGACCATTTTCAATTAATAATGGCAAAGTAATACAGCAACATGAGCTAATTATCTATAGAAATGACAATGCTGGTAAACTGTCATGGCTGGAAATATATTGTATGCAATCAGGAAGATTCTCTTGTCATTACCTGTCCAGCAATCGGTTTCTTGCAGGCACCGCAGACCCCCTTGGCGTTGGTCTGGACGCCGAGTTTGTTGAGGTCAGACTGCAGATTTCCCAGCATGTTGTCCAGTTTGTTGGCTGGTTTTGCAGGAGCACTGGTTGACTGGATGCCCTGTGACTGGATCTGATACAAACGGAAAATTGAAATTCATTACACATTTAACAAAAACGAGAAACGGGAAAAGTCTCCTTAAGCAGGAATTGTAGCTGAATAGCCTTGAGTTCGGCATCCAATGTCTGACAGTCCCTCGTTAAAACCAGAGACGTTACGCATCCTCCAATTGGGAATATGTTGCTTTGACAAAAATGACTAACGGTAGCACCATAGCAAATCCCAAAGGTTTCCAACTTGCAACTAGCATCGCTTAACTCTGTGACATTTCCCCCGCAACGAATCATACTTTATGCTTTACTGTTTCTTTTTTTGTTTTTGTTATTTTTGTGGTAATGTTAAAAGGTCTTGCAGACAATAGTAAGGGGAGTTGAAAGGACTATTCCAGATCCCATCCACACAGAGACCATTTTAGGTGCATCAGAAAAAGTTTCTTGCTGAATAGGCCGAGCATCCAAAGAGAATCGGTGTCTTAAAAGACCAGAAACAATCATTTTTGAAACTAGGTTCCAGAGTGGATAAATTTCAGAAGGCCGGGTTCATGTTTCCGGTTTTTTTTTTAGTTTTTTTTTTACAATGACCTTGTAGCTTTATCTCCGACTCGAGCATTTACCTCATTCTCACAACTACAAACACAGCAGCACTGTGGGGGTTTTTTTGGTCGTTCTCTGACGGTGCTGCAGGGCCACCGATTCGCCTACGTCATTTTCTGTGGTTCTGCATCCTGTTATGTGGACGCACGTTTTTCTTTTAATAGTCTCTGTATGTGAAGGGCACTAGTCTCCCTATTGTGTGAATTCTATATGACTCAACTTGTCTCATGTTTTTATTAGCTTTCAAACCAACCTTTTGAAGACCTAGATGACAAACTAGCAAACTGATTTGATGATCATTTTCCAAAGATAAACAGATTGATGTCTCTGCTTTTATAGGATTCTAAATGGCAAGATATATTTGGAAAAAGCCAAAATTTTCTTTCTGCAGACCTTTAGCATGACTCCATAACATCAGCATTGTGTGTGAGTGTATTTGGCTGCTGCAGAGTAAGCACACTCAGACCTTCTCAGATGGAGAGGTTATTGGATCTTTAAGACTCCCACATTCCTCTGAGAGAGAAAATAGCACCTCTGCTCCATGAATTCTATTTTACACAAATGACCTTCTCACCTCTGATGTCATTAAAAACATCCTGATTCAGGAGTATGAACTCTAAAGTCACTTGTATTAAATTACTATAAAAAGTATTCACTAAAAACATTAGCAAAAGGCAGAGTGGACTAAATGATAGGTCTTTAACATCAATAAGCCTTTATCTAAACTCATGGGACCTGTTGACTTAAGTCCTACTATAAATGTGGCGGTAACTGTGCTGTCATGTGGCAGATTAGGTTTCGCTTGCACTGCGAGCCTACCATTCCCGAGCGCGGCAGGACACTTAGTGCAATGGGAACTTTGGCGAGTTACAGTCTGCTTTACCCTAAGCTCTTAAATTCTCCTCTGGACTCCAAACACACGGCTCTTGGCGCCGTCGGATGTCGGAATTAGAAAAGGGGCTCAGTCTCTCAACTCGAAGAGTCACAACCCCTTGTAACCTGGACCGGGTGGATTTCTGACAAAGCCTGACCTCAGGCCCAAAAACAGAGCCTGACGAATGGCAGAGTAGCCAGGAGCAAATAAATACGTAAGCAAGAAAAACAAACTCCAAATGTAAAGAAAATTGAGAGAGAGAGAGAGTATGAGAGGTGATCCATGCCTGCAACGGTGGGAAGATGGGGTCGTACTCAGTCTGACAACCCACTGATACAAACACCTTGGGAGGTGGGGGTGGTGTGATGGGCTTGGGTGGGGGGCTAGGTGATGGAGGGGGAAGGACGGGGGGAGGTGTGGGCTCCCTGGGTGGCGGAGGAGTCGGCTCCCTGGGTGGCGGAGGGGTGGGCTCTCGAGGAGGAGGAGGCATAGGAGGTGGAGGGGGTAGTGGTGGGGGTGTCTGCTTGACTGGTGGGGGCTTTTTGGGTGGTGGGGGAGTTTGCGGAGGGAGTACTTTTCTCTGTGGGGCAGGTGATTCGGGGGGGATGATGATCTGGTGGAAAGAAGGAGAAAAGAAGGAAAACAGAGAAAGGACAGAAATGAAGATAGAATGGAAAAACCATAAAGGAACTCAAACTTGTTAAAACTGCCAAAACCAGGAACTTAATGGTCAACTTGACAGAGCATGATCCTGATACAGTTCCTGGGCGTCGGTGTACCTTATCCACAGATGGCTGGATCCCTTCCTCCCGCGTTCTCTGTGGGTTAGACATAACGATGACTCCCTCCGTCAGCCAATCATCTGGCTGTTGCTTCCGCCTGCGCTCCACTCGCCCAATCCCCAGCTTGCCCTGCAGCTCCTCAATGAGTCGGTCTTGCGAGTTGCTTTTATTAACAATAATTGGTCCCATCTTACGTCTGAGCAAACCCTCCCTGTACATCGGATGCACGTTGGACGTCTCTTTGGTGCGGCGGATTACCGACTTCAGCTGGAGAGTGGATGATAAGGAGGTGTGGGAAGCCAAGATCATGCCATTTACCGGTAAATCCCATACATATTGCATCGCAAGCTTGACGGTACCAGTGCTCAACTTCTCACTACAGAGGCAAAACATTCAACCACTTGCTTCAGGTTACAACTGCCTAAATGCTTTCCATACAAAGGTTTAATGACTTATGAACCAAAACACCACAACCTCAAATTTAAAAACATTTAAAAAGCATGCTGGATTGCTAAAGTTAGAGATGCACTGAGAAATCTACTGGCGAAGAGGTGTGCCATATTTTCGGCAGCTGGTTGGAAAATTAGAAAAGCCTTATCCCTGTCAGTGAATGCACAATTCATAAGAGCCAACACTTCACACAAGCAGCGACACTCTTTACTGTGGAAGATTACAATGAAGTCAGAGGCAAACACAGAGACTTAAAACAAAATGCATTTTAGGGATGGATGATGGTAGAAAATCTTGCAACTGCGCTTATGTTGGCAAATATTCCAGTGACAATATCAATTACAATATGCATCTATTTTCTTATTTACTCTCTGCCTTTTTGGAAACCTACGAGTTAAGAATCTTGGAGTTAAAACGGCTGTTACTGATTGATAAAGTTGTTGAGTCACATGATTAATATTTGGATAAATGATTGATTTTAAAAACTGAAAGATTCCCTTGGTTTGGGTCCCAGTTCGTCTGACCAGAACGCTGACCAGTTGGGAAGCATTGGTCTGGGAATACACAGATGTTCACAGTTAGTAATGTTAACCACACTAAGTGCCAACATAAACATACTCTGCAATGATTTCAACTTTGCCTTAACAGTTGAACACTGATCTACAGCAGCTGCTCTCTAACTCACACACCAAGAGGAAAAGAAAACTTGAGCAATGCATCTCCAGTTAAAATAATGAAAAATTAAACCTCCAAATTTCTACAGATGACAAAGCAAGACCAAATATCAAAATGAATATTGAGAAATCCATGAGCATTACCAGCACTCTTCGCATCTACTTTTATCTAGCCATCAGAGATGGAAAACAGACTGACGTCGAAGAAAAGCAAGTGCAAACGTGCGTCGACAACCTTTCAGCAAAGCTTTCAACATCAGTGTCAAGATTTCTCCCTCAAGCCATTCTGTGATTGCTGTATGACACCACATGCATCACACCACAGAGAATGAAAAATCTCTCAACATGTTTGTACCATTTCACAACCCCTTCAAGACCTGAACAAACAGCTCACCCAAAATAAGCTTCTTTTTTTTTTTAATCCGTATTTGGGGATAGAAAGTTTTTGGAAATTCTTATGACACAACTATTGTAAACAGCTTGCATGTGTATGAGGAAGAGTTAGAGAAATGCCACATGAGCTGTCAAGTTTCATGACAGCAGCTTATTTTGGGAGAGCCGAGATGCCTACTTGACCGGAAGCCGACAGTCGATCCACAGCGGAGGGCTGCTGTACTGGCAAGTCCAGCGCTGCATCTGGTGTCCCAGGGCAGGAGGAGGGAGTGAAGCACTCATCCATCCAGCTGGACTCAGTCATGGGTGTCAAGGTTCCCTCTCTGCTATACTCAGGGTAAAGTCCATCTTCCTCCTCCCAGGATTTGTCTTCATCGCCAGGTACAACACAGACAGGAGGCTGGTTCTCAATCAGTCTTTTAGAATCAGGAGTGAGGATTTTATCTAAGGTATCGTCCAGTAAAGGTTCCCGGCATGGCCATGTTAAATCCAAGACATCTCCTATGTTTTCTGGGAAATATGGGGTGTTCATTGGTACAGTGGCAAGAGATACTGGAGAAGCTCTGGGGCTACTGGTGCCTGAGGTAGTGAATGTTTTTCTACAGAGTTGAGGACTACCATTAGGAACCCAAGAGTCCATTTTTGGAACCGTTACTGGACTTGAAAGCCTTGGAAGTGTTACTGGGGAGGAATTTCTTGGGATTGTTTCAGCACCAGAGCTCTTGGGTAAAACTAGAGAAGTGGATTTATTAGGAAGAGTCAAAGGACTTGCAGTCTTTGGAACGGGACTAGAAAGAAATGGAATAGTCAGAGGACTAGAACTTCGTCCAACTGTGTCAGGACTCGCACTTCTCGGGATAGATAGTGAGCTAGAGAGAGCAGGGATGGTCAACGGACTTGGACATTTTGGAACTGGACTTGAAAGCCTAGGAACGGTTATGGGACTAGATGTCCTTGGAACTGCATCCAGAGGGCTGGACACTGTCACTGGACTTTCACTCTTCGTAACTACTTGAGGACTAAGACTTTTAGAGGCAAAGCTTTTAGATTTTATGTCAGTAGAACTGGGATTTTTTGCTTTAGTGGTACTATGGATTTTAGGCTGAGTAACTGGACTCTTGGGTACAGTGGCTGGACTGGAGCTCCTGGCTGCAGTATCTTTACATGGAGACGCTTTTGTAACTGAAGTATGAGCAAGACTGCCAAGTTCTGCTTGGGTGGGAGGCTTCAAAGAACTGGAGACACTGAAGCTCTCCAAACATATCTCAGACGTGACACTTCCATCATGATCTTTCTGCTGGATTTGGGAGAACTGAAGGCTCTTAGAAGATGTGATTGCAGTTGAACATGAAGGGACAGAGCAACCATCCTCATCTATGTGAAGTTCCAATGAAAGAGGTGCAGAAGAAGGGGAAGTGGAGCCCAGAGGCAGAGAAGTATCCTGAGGAGTTATAGATGGGCCTGCTACAGCTTGGGAAACCGGTGATCCAGCGGCAAAAATAGGGTCACCACACTCCTGATTGACAGACAACTGAGAGCTGGACTGAGTCGGGACAGTGGTGAAATGGAGGTGTTGGATAAACAAAGACAACAAACAGTGACAGAGAAGGAAAAATAAGGCCAAGACAATAGGAAGTGAGTAGAGGAAAAGAACAATAGTGTTTTACAGAAGGTGTTTATGAAACTACAGAATACATAAAAACATAAGTCTGAATTAATGAAATACATTTAACGTCATTCTAGTTTTCTACACCTGCTTTTACATATGACCTAAAAAGGTCATATACTTGAAACCTAAAACAAAGTGCAGTTGAATTATTTTACATGTAGTTGCATCACAAACTACACCTTCCTCTGTAACTCTGGTTATATATTTAGTGAGAGTTCTGGTTGAAATAAAACCTCCTATCCTGTCTCAAGTCTTTTTTAGCCTCTAAGGGCCTGTAAGTTCACTGGTTTTGTAGGCTTATGATTGTACTATGCTCTATCCATTCATGGACAATGCACTGATCAGTGACAGTATGACAAATACAAAAAAACAAAGGGTTTAAACCAGGGGTCTCAAACTCCAGTCCTCAAAGGCCGCTGTCCTGCAGTTTTTAGATGTGCCACAAGTACAAAAACGCTGGAATGAAATGGCTTAATTACCTCCTCTTTGTGTAGATAAGTTCTCCAGAGCCTTGCTAATGACCTAATTATTCTATTCAGGTGTGGTGCAGCAGAGGCACATCTAAAAGTTGCAGGACAGCGGCCCTCGAGGACTGGAGTTTGAGACCCCTGGTTTAAACCCTTCAGCAAGGGGCAATAATACTAAGATTCAAAATTTAATGAAACTAAATTGAATTTAGGAATGAAAGTTCAGTCTGTACAAGCAAAAATCATACCCTTAACTGTAACTATGCCCCTAGAAAGCTTAGCCGAAGCATGGTTATCTTGTATTGCTGAAAGTCAATTGCTGATAAAGAAAACAGTAAAACAGAAAACTTTCCATGTGCATGTAAGCAGAACAAAAGAAAACACATAAAGAAAACCAACCCATTTAATTTGCACAGTTAAAGTGAGAAAACACAAGAATAAGCAGTCAAAGCTAAAAATACCTCTCTGTGATTAAGCGTGAAAATCTCAAATAGCCAGGCTGCCCACTCTTGAACCCCACTCACATTGCTTTGGACTTTGAAGTCAGACAGGGAAGCCATGAGTTCATCCAGTTCTCGTGTAGCAGAGGACGCAGACATTCTGGCTTGTTGCTGAGACAGGGTCTCTGCTTGTCCACCATCTGAGACAACCAAGGGTGTGGGACTAAAACAGGAAAACACAAAAATTAACCGTGTGACTCATATTGTTCTTAATGTGGCAACTTATTGCCCACAAGTCTTTGCTCTTACATGGGTGTGGGCACAGAGCTTTCCAGCTCATCCAGAAGGCTCTCCACACTCGGCCGTGCGTCCTGTATTCCTCGCGCTGCTACGACATGCTTCGGCTTTTCCAGGGTAGGTGGAGGGATTTTACCAGGAGCGGAGAGCCCATTCTCCCGGATGTGGCGGATGGTGCTGCTTGCTGGCAGTGGTGGAGCTACTTCATAAAAAAAAAAAGAAAAAAAAAAGATTAATTTAAATCTTTTGTGCACATAGAAAATTAATTTGACTGTAAACTCAAACACAACAGGAAAACGAGCAAAGCACGGCACAGGAAGCAGAATCACCCAACCACAAAAACAGAAATGTTAAATATAAATGGTGGCATGTCTGTCATGTCAGAGAATATTAGAAACTGAAGGAAGTACCTTCTGTGGGAAAGGCAGGGGTGCTCTGCTGGACGGCGTTGAGCTCCAACAGCAGGCGGTCCAGTTCAGACAGGTTGCTGCCCAGTGATGAGTTCATGGCAGCAGGTGATGATGACGACTCACTGGTCTTCTGCTTGTTAGGGAAACTGGACAACAAAAATAACATTGCTTAGAACCTTCACTTGTTTTAAAAATCCATATTTCTTGGGTTTTCTAACTTAGCGCTATGCCAAATGTTAAAATAAGCTCTTGTATGACTGTGGGAATATCTAATTGTTACATAAAGTCTCTACCATCTAAGGTTTTATGACTAAAAAGCTAATTAAACCCGTCACACATCATCCTAACCTGTAAACGTGGTCCTCCTCTCCACTGGGTTGGTTTGGACTGCTGCTTTCTCTAGACCACTGACTTTTCTGAGCTGAGCTGAATGACTGAAAAATAAGAATAGAAAGTAAATATTTGCCAGTTCATCCACCAATGAACTGGTGGTTACACTTGGTTCCTCAGAGAAGTCATGCAATTTTGTTGCAACAGCTTTGGACGTACACAATGACGCGTACAGCGTGCGTTCATTTACCTCTGAATCATCTACTCCATTCAGACTTCTCTCCGGCGGAGAGCAGATGCCTTTCTGGTCCTGACCCCCAACAGGTAGGGAGTAGGCGGCTTCGTCAGACAGGAAGAGTGAGCATTTGGAAATGTGGGATGTTGTGGACTCAAGGTCCGCCAACAAAGCATCTAAAAAAATAAAACACATCAGAACACACTTAATTTTGATACCGATCTTAAGTTTAACTCTAATATTTTTGAAATTATATTATACTCTCCTGGTTAGTATCAAAATAGGAAACTAAAAGACCAGACTGATGATTTTCAGCTTGATTGTCCCTGATTAGAGCCTCGGCAATTGGAAACACCACATATTCAATCATTCTGCAAATGTATCATATGTTAGCATCTCCAGCTAGCACTGACCTTTAAGCAGAATACAGTTAAGCTAAACTGAGAACAGCTTAACTGATCTGTTTTGCCCATTTGAGCTTTCAACCCAAGTCAGGCATGCAACATGAAATGTTGGCAGCCTTTTAAAAAACTTAGAACTATGGTAAAGATCCAAATCGAATAAAGAACAGCACCACAGAGGCTGTTGTTCGGCTAACTGTGCCAATGCTAACTGAGCTAACGCTAAAAGGAGTTTTAAGCTGCAGTATTATGTACGGTCCAGTCACATTTCTTTTATAACACCATCAAGTAAAAAAAAAAAGATCAAAGCATTTATGAAAAATGTTTTGCATTTATCAAAAACAAAAAAAAATTGACACTTTGAAATGGGCCTCTGTCTCTTTTAGAACCTCCTACTCTGACACACTGCCATCAGCACATTATCACAACCATGCTTCTCCATGCCGTCCATTAACGCTGTTTACAGTCATTTTGGTTCGTATGATCAGCTCAACAGACTTGCAGATCCACCAGGTGTTTGCTAATTGCTGCTGCCGCTAGTCTGGTGGAGTTGTCTGGGTGGAGGGGTGCTCTGTGGGATGGAAACTTAGCTGGAGACTGTAGCTCTATGGAGGAGCTTTGGGCAAGTGTGAACCGTGAAAGGCTGCCATGAGAGATTCAAAGATTTCCCAAGCGTGCATGAATGAGTCAAAGCAACACTCTGTGTATGCGTTATGAGACAAAAACATCATAACATGATACAAAAAAGTCAATTTTAAAATTTGTTTTAAGATAAAAACATATTTAAAACAGTAAAATCCTGTTTTACAGTGAACAATTAATAACAGCTCATGTCTGAAAGATTAAAAAAAGAATATTTTCATTGCTGCTCTTATATTTTTACGTCTTGTGGCTCCAGAGAAACTGGACTGGACTAACATCAGTAACTGCAGGTTAAAACTTTACAAAGAATGGAAATTGTCGACACAAGAAACCTTCTGGATAAGCACCAAAACTGTTACTTGTTGCCTTTCCCAGCTTCTCTGAAGTTTGAGAAAACATTTATTGCAAGCAAAGCCATAAATATAGAGTCATTATTAAAAAGATCTACAACTTCCTCTTTTTAGTAAACGGAAATAAGACTACGCAATCCTGCCTCCCACATCTGAGTACTTCACCAGGTACTCCTTGTGAGTAATGTTCAACTCATCGTGCATTCTGCTTGCGAACCATCACCAAGTAATTATTGCTTCTTTCGCAATCTGTCAAAAGCCCATGTGAGCTGACATCACACGATCTGAGGTTGTAAAAGTTGAATCACACAGGCTGTGACAGCCACTCCTTTGGTTACTTAATGACCCTTCCATGGCAACAGTGTTTCAAATACAAGAGCACTAGTTCAAATGTGTGATCATGCGAAAGTTTCCCCATGTACAAGCTGATTGCCACCAACATTATGTAGTATTTAAAGGGGAACACAAGCTAAAATAGTAGGTGAAAAAACATAGCCTTCAGCAATGTAGAAGTATTTCTAAAAGCTTGTAGTACAAACTAAAAACATTGAATTTATCTTAAAGTCTAACTAAAACTAGCTGATACACTATAAAATGTGTATAATATTCTACGATGTGTATCGTCAAGGTGTGCTGAGCAGCACACACCACTCTGAAGCCCTGTCCTAAAATTAAACACTGAGAAGAGAATTAGAAACTCAGCATTTCAAGTCAACACAGAGGTGAGACGTACCTTAGAAAAAGACCATTTGTATTCCTAAGAGATAGAGGGGAGGCGGCAACAGAGAAAGCAGCAGCTAAACCCAGTTTACAGTATGCCAGGCAGGAACTACCTCTCCCAACTATCAGACTCAAGGGAACCCGAAAGGGTGGGAGCAGAAGAGAGGGTCACGGCAGAGAAGGGAGGGAGGGGTTAAATTGAAATTCATAGGAGTTAAGGGTTTACCCCTCTGCTGGAACCAGCTCTAACGAAGGAGATACTACTTACACAAACAAAAAAGCACCAAAAGCAGTCTTCAGTCAGCCAAGGAATCCAAAATGAGGTGAAAAGGAGAAAGTTGAGCTCTTATCAACACAGGCATGCCCAACTAAGGGAGTGGTATCACAACGGTGTGCAAGAGGTGTAATCAGCTCCTCCTTCACTCTGTTAGCGCAGGCTCCGACTAGGTTTTAGTGCTTCACGTGTCCAGCCTGTATTTAACCTCCAAATAACACCATGGTATCATGATGTTGTCACCTTTGCCAAGTTTGTAAGCCTGAAAATGGCGGCCAGGTATGCCTGTCATCGGTGTCGTAGTAGCGCAGACAGAGAGGAGACAGAGCAGAAGCCCAGCCGCATTCATTTGGACCACCTTAGCTTTGGCATATTTATCGTGGCTAACATACCAGCTGACTGGGTGTCACAGCAGAGAGTCCCTTCTGGACTCAGAGGCCAGGGTGCATTCCTCTCAGTTTCATTATGAACACAGCACACCACTCCATTTACTCTAGGCAAAGTCCGGTAACTTGTATCAAACTCTATCGAGATTTCAAAAGGTTACAGCTTCAAAGCTGCTAAGACGACCAAGACATGTTGAGACATGTCTGCAGTTTATTCAGGCTGTGACAAAGCGAGAGAGAGACAACCATTTAACATTAAGGTTTTTAAACTCATCATAATCGGTCCAAGGAATCATAAGGTTTTAGTAACTAATGGTTTCAGAAATTGCCACATTTACTGTTCTTAAGAATGACGAGAGAAATCACTGGTATTAGTAGAATTTTTTTTCTGGCATTTTATCTGAGTTTTCCCCACCTGTTGGTGCATACTGCCGATCAGCCAGCAGAAAGGATACAACAGTATTTTTTAGGGTTCCTTCAAGTTTTGCATTTCTAAAATTGATACTCTTATCTGTTACAGTCAGTTTATATCACAGTAACAATATAATCATATATTGTTGAGTTTGTACTATTTCCCACAAATGATAAAACAGTAGAGTTCTGACTTAATGCGATAATCACTAAATGTCTTTATGGTTGTAGGTCATAATGCACTGAAATTAAAAGAGCTGCCCCTAGGGGATGGAATAAAAGTAATATGTCTGGGATGTTGTAAATCCAGCGAAAAATAATTTAAGTCCTGATGACTTCATGCACAAACAAATGTTCCCGTTTGTTTTTTGTCAATACCGACCACAAGAGCTACAAACCTATCTATCTATCTACAGATCTATAAACAAAAAGCCCAGTAAAATTGCCTTAAATTAATTTTTTTTTCAAATTCTGATTCTGTTTTAGACAATAAATAAAAGATGAAAGCACTGAAGAAGGGATGACAGTTCTAAAAACTCAGTAGGAACCTTTCTTTTCCCTTACTTATAATACCAATTCAGCCCTTTAGAAATATATCTGGTGACAAAAAACAACAAAATAAAAACAGTAGTAAATCATATTCTGCATTTTAGCTTAAAACTATAGTGTAAATACAAAAATACAGTGAAAAAGCAATATTTTTACCCAAGGTTAAGTATGTGAATCTCACACCACCTGATGCCTAATTTACACCGCTGCTAATGGCCCTCTGAGGGTCTTAATCCTCTGCTAAGTGGTGAAACAGAAACATCCGTAAAGCAAACAGAATGTGAACAGTGTTAAGCTTAAATAAAAGTAAAACCTACCACTTGAAAAAGTGTCAAAGCGGTACCCAGGCAGGTGGACAGAGATAACAATATGCTGAACTGCTGCTGCACCAGAAGAGGAACAGGACAATCTTCCTGTGTCAAAACCTTTGAGGCTTCCTACAAAAAAACTTTTCACACATCGTAGCTCACATTTTAGAAAGAGCAAAACAAACGTAAGAAGTGACACTACTAAAATAACTTCACAATTTCAGAAATGTAATGTGTAATAACTTCACTATGTTAGATTTGGTCCCATTACTTTGCTTAAACCTCTTGAATTAACGGCGAGGATGCATTTCAGGGCTAGCTACAGCCCACTTCTGATGTCAGAGTAAAGTTTTACTGCAGCTGGCCAAGACCTCTGTCAACAGATGTGAGCCCAGATGGTTTACACAAGAGATGGTAATCGACTTAGCTGTGCAGCTGAACTGGATTTCACCCTGGTTACAGGGATTCTGCTGCTCTAATAAAATGAAATAAAGCTACACATAAATATGAGGCTTGAGGCAACACAAAACACTGTTTGGGAGTGGTTTCTGTGAGGGTGGTCATCTTAACATCTGAGAGCTCTTGCATCAAAATGATGTAACTTAAATTAAACAAGCAGCTCATTAACTTAAAAATTTTGGATTTTGTACCATTTAAAAACTATTTAAAACTATTAAAATGACTTTGTCCGTAGGTTGTGTAAAAGTCTAGCTTCGGGCTGCTTTTGTTTCGAACACAGCGCATGCTCTGCAAGCTGCAACCCATCCACAAACTAGACATGAGCACAGAGGTGTGTCAGCTTCCTCTGCCAAGTAAACATACCATGACACACACACTCCAGAGCAAAGCACAAGCTTGGTCCCCAGTGACCAAAACTGGAACTGCAATTAATACTTGGCTTGCCAAGTATTAAAATGCACCACTTCAGCGGGTGTTGTGTTTTACAAATATGACCAAATGACTTTTGGCATATGAGAACATCGTTAGGTTTTATTGTCTGAACTCCTCCAGCTAACCTTCAGAAATTAAATCAGAAAACAGTATATCAGGATTTAAAATACGTTATAGAGGGGCGGTAAGTCTGTTCCTTACATTGTGAGGTAAAACGCGTCCTATACAGCAGCCTCCACTGCAATCACCAGTTGGACCGCACTTATTTCTCTATGTTTTACATGTTTGAACGTGTGGAACGACTGATCTTTGATCATTCCTGCGTCCTCTGTTCTCTTCGGCTTTCAAGGTTGATTTTATGCCTAGAGAAGAATCCCTTTGTGGAGTAGTTCATATGTTTTGGATTAATATCCGGCTGATTGACCTGATGAGAACCAACTTTCAGTATCCTGGGTGGAGTTCCCCTGATTTTTACCCTTAAAACTTTTTCATATTTCAGTGCTTAATGTTGACATATGAAGGCTCCAAAGGTCTTTTTAATAGAAACAGATCCACAGCGTCACAGATCCGTCGCAATACCTCACATTGGGAATGAAAGCCGCTTTAAAATATGAATCCTTTGTTTCAGGCCATACCCAGATAGACTGCTTATTGACAAACAGCGTTAACTCACAAGGTTTCAGGTAAATTCTCAGTAAGCTTTATGTGTTTACACTTGTGATGTTTGGGCACAAAATGTTTTTTCTGGCATTCCTCCCAAACAACCGACTGGTTTGTAGATAGCATCAAAATATCTTTGCTCTATTCCAGTGAAATTCAGGCATGTTTTTCCTCTCTTCCAGCCTTGCTGACTTGAGTGGTGGCAATAAAAACATGTTTTAAATTGCCTGAGTGTTGGGCAAGCAAAGAAAAAACTAGATGAATAAATGATTCATTTAGTAGTCAAGCTGATGATCTTTACATGTTCTAGTAAAGACTCAATTAGGATTATGTCACGTATTTATGTATTAACAAGCACTCCTCGTTTTGTATTATTAAAGTATTTATTTGTACAAACTTTGAAAATCTTCTGTCCTATTGCCATTTAAATACAATCATTATGGAAATTGTTTGATCAAGCTATGAGGAAAAAAAGCCAAAAGTAGAGCTGAAGGTTACAGATCTCTGGCCTGTGCACCATCATATTTTTTATCCTGCTGTTTTTGTTCAATTATAAATATAGAACATCATGAGAAAAAACATTTTTCTGCTTCTTTTCCAAGATCAAAACCCATTCTTCTGACTTAAATGGCATGTTCTCCTGCTTTTCTGATTCTGAAGAGTAGCTAAGAAAGGCCTCAGGAACAGGAACTTACAGATTAGTGATTCAAAATTCCTATCTAGGAACATGATTTTTATTTATTTATATTTTTACATTTTCTGCAATTAAAGATTAATTTATTCCAAGGTTTCTATACATTTTTACTTCTATCGTCCATCCTAATTTAGAGCTAATGAGCACAGAATCGTACAAGCATTCAGCATGCTTTTATCTCTGCAACCGAAGTCACGACATTCTAAAGCCCATCTGATTTCCAACAGTGAGGAGCAGATGTGGGAGTAAACAGACGAAAAATAGGAGAAAAGATAACTAAACCAAGAAAGGTTATGTGTGTGCATGGCGCTCACGAGCCAAATCCTCAAAGGCCAAAATGTGGGTTGACACAGATTAAGGAGACTCCCTTCCTCCCAGATGAATGATGTGCATTTTAATTACATGAAAACTGCTTCACATGGGGCTTATTATAGGAGAGAGAGAGAAAAAAAAATGATAAGATGAAAAGAGGAGAGGGAAGAGAGCAGCAGCAGAAGAAGAAGGGCTTAAAATGACAGGAAAGGCCTAGCAATAGGAGGAGGTTGGGGGTCCAGGACAGGAGGAGGGAAAGGAAGCCATTTGAAGAATTTGAGACATGTTAAAAATGAAGGCTGACGTTAGATCAGCAGCACCTGGATCACTGCTGTTCATGGTCAAAGAACTGAAAATTCAGACAAAACCTAAACCAGGGTTTCTGCAGGTTTCAACTACTAAAAATTCAGACTTTTTACGGCCACTATGAATTAAATTTAAGATCTGTGTCACACATATTTTATATTGCACTAGAGCCAGGCTTTTTTGGGGTTGACAACAGAAGTGAGTCAGTGGTAAAAACAAATGTGGTCCAGCCAGCTGGCGATAAATTTACACTTTCCCATGACAGACGCAGAAAACCTAGCTAGCAAGAATATATTAGCAGGTAGTTAGCGGTAGCTTCAACCACCTCAAGTCACAGAATGGAATGAAGATATTTGCATGACTCAAATGTTTGCTTACATATATTCTATATATAGGAGTCTATATATAGAAGATTAAATAGTCCTGCCATGACAAGATTTAAGACCTGGGATTAACTTATTTAAGACTAACTTTTTTAAATGAATTTAATACATTTTAAGGACTTACTTTAACATACATTAATTTAAGTACGGACACAGTGTAAACCAAACGACATGAATTCCCCTTTTGAGAGTTTTGTTTTGGTCTGGAAATCAACAAGAACACCCCAGCAGTAAGTTCTGCCTGAGCTGAACTCTGCTTTCACTGCCCAATCCATTATCACTGCTGACCACTGCATGGAGTAAATCAATGCAGCCTGCCACTCAGTGCGTCCAGTCCTGTTCATTCAGCTCTACTGGAAGTGATTCATTTCAGGAAGCATGTACTGTAACCGAACACGGGACTTCACAGCCTGCAGGGGTTGCTGTTGAGTCATGCCAACAACAGACACAAAGCTCGCCACTTCTTGTTCTTTCTTTTGGGGCTGGTGTAGAGAAAAAAAAAAGCCTTTATCTTGGAGGATTGAAACGCTTTCTCTGATAGCATTTCCCCTCAAGTCCGCAGGGAAACTGTGAGAATGCATATTAGCTGGGAGATGATGTCTGAACAACACATTTACCCGTGTTTTTTGACCTTTTACTCTACATCAGCCTGCTCCCATTCCCCTCATTGCTTCCCTGTGATGTGTTTGATGTTTTGCAAGGTGCGCTCTGGCTGATATGAATTCCTAACGTGCCGCAGCTCGCCTTCCACAGAGCAGGGAAAGAGGGAAAAATGTGCACATCAGCCTTCCAAGATACTGTCATAGGAAGGCAGGAAAAGATAGGCAATAGCTTAAAAGAAATAAAGACGTCCGTAAGGAGCGAGTTTTCAGAATGTCAAATTTTAAAATTGTCAAAACCGCAACTTGGGTTTGTTTGCAGCTCTGAAATTTATTGCGACAGCTGTCTGGGTTCTGCTGTGAAAGGATTGGCCTTTCGAAGCTACATGAGCTTACAGAGAATCGGAAAGTGTGAATTCTAGACATTACTGTGTCAAAGGGGTAGGGGAAACCATCAGGACGGTTAATGATGGGTGTACTTTAACATTGCCCAAATGAAACCCTGCATTCATCTAAAACAATCCAACTGGCACCTAATTTAACAAGATGCACAGCAAGGTGCAACAGAAAGCAGGGACAACATGCACAGGTGGCTCTCAGCACGGCTGCCGACACACATCAGAGACGGGCTGCGGCATCTGGACTGACTATAAATACCTCCCCACCTGACCCTGACTGCAGGGACAACAGACCTACCGTAGATGATTTATGAACATCAAAAGCAGCAGTGGGCCCTCGCAGACCACCCAACCGGCTTGTGCCACATATCACTACTGCACCGTTTTACACCCCTCTCCACCCTTAGTTTAGGTCTGAGGACAACTGCTGCTCTCGCTCACAGCTGGTGAATTAGCACTCTCAAACCGTGCACTTCCTCTGTGAATCTGCATGTCCATATTCTGAAGTGAAATGTGAAAGTTTCACAACTCGTCATGCTTTCAGATGCCTTAAAACGTCCTCACGCTTTGTAACATAACCACCACAAATGTCTGTGTGCTTTTACTTGGATTTTATTAAAGGACATAATTGTGAAGTGTAGAGGAAATGACGAATGGTTTCCCAATTTTTGTGTCTACATTTTATCTCCTTTGTCCTGTTACCCTGTTTGTCCTGTCTATAAATGTGCAAACAGTACATCTGAGTTTAATTTAATCTCAGTATAAATCCAGCTGTTCTGTGAAGCATCATGAGGAACAAGAAGCACAGCAGACAGGTTAGGGAGAAAGCTGTAGAGACATTTAAAGCAGAGTTTGAACACAAGACACAATCTCATGGAGCAGCGCTTAATATTGACATTATTGTTTCTGTGGTAGCATTGGACTGGGGTCCCATGTTTCACTCCATCAAGTTTTTTCCAGCTCTGAATGACAATATACAAAGTAAAAAAGTAAATAAAGCATGGCACAAGTGCAAACCTAAGACATGCATTATTATTAATGTACTCCATAAACTGGGCTTTTATTCAAGTCTGGCAAGAAGAATGTTATCAATGAATGAAAGCTAAAAGTCACATTTTAAGTTGGCAAAACGGCATTTATGGGTAACTTGGAAGAACCAAGACCAAAGAGCAACTTTCTGACCTGCAAGATCAAGACTATGAGGAACATAGAACTAAAACCACACATTGCCCTGAACACACCGCTGTCATGTGAAGCACGGTGGTGGCAGCATCATGCAAAAGATATAGTTTTCCACAGCAGGGACAGGGAAGCTAGTCAGAGTTGATGAGAAGGTGGATGGCATATTTGTGGCTGAGGTTCGTCAAAACGAAAACATGCAGGTCTAGCAACGACAGAATGGTTTCGATCAAATAAGGTTTATGTGTTAGGATGGCCTAGTCAAAGTCCAGACCGAAAGCCAACCAAGAATCTGCAGCAAGACCCAAAAATGTTCACAGATGCTCTACATCCAACACGACAGAGTTTGAGATATTATGGAAAGAGGAATGGGCTGAGACTGATACATAATTTTCAAAATCGAGTGTAGCACTTTTCAACATTTGCATTTTTTAGACAAACATTAAAATAGTGCAGCTATATCTGTAATACAGTCAGATCAGTTTTATAGTGACTTATCTGTTTATAGATGAGCTGAACTGGCCTGGATGAGTATCACTCAGCAGTGTGTCAGCTCCATGAAGCTTTACAGCAGCTTTTAGCGTATTGATCAGCAGCCCCTCCAGGGCCTTTTGCACAAATGTTACTTGTGAGGCATAATGCAATGCAACACACATCGCAAACATTGCAGCATCCAGATTCCTGAACAGCTCTAAACAGCTGTCACTCAAGTTCTACTGTAAAAAAACAAAAAAAAAACAATAAAAAATATGAAGAGTTTAAATGTTTCACATTCACAGAAACAGAGTAATTGTTTAAGGTGGTTTTATAAGTTTGAGGGAAGATGTGCACAAATATATTAGGAAAACATATGATTGCTGTAAAATTGTCACATTTTGCAACTATTATATTGTGTGATAAAACCACTTTTTCCTCACTCTCTTAACTTTACTTGGTCGCTATCAGGTGTGAGTATCTCCCAAAGTCAATGTCTGTTCAACTGGGACAATGTGTTATTAGCAAGCAGAGAGTGAATGCGTCGCACTTCCTGATTATGGAATGAAACTAATGACGACGACCTTAATAGAAAATAGAAGCATCGCTTAAGCCTGATGAAAAATGATATTTTAATACGGAAATACACAATCACCGGGTGAACTACTGACTTTACAGTTGTCAGACAGGCCAATATTTCCTGGCTCCTCACAGAATACTACATCCACAGGTATTACTGGAAAATTGAGTGGAAGGAAAAAAATACAAGCCTTCTGCACCCATGGCTGTTACGCCGACCACAACAAAGTCTAATACAACCATCTTCTATCTCAGTGATATTTACCAACTCATCCTGTGAGGAGATTATTCATTCAATTAAACCAAAAAGACGTGGGAGTGACGCATCATCTGCTTGTTTCCTCACCACCTCTAGCTCGGTAAGGAGTGTGATTTCGCAAATGCAAATTCATTTTTGACCTCGGTCATGTTGTCATAAGCATAACTTATTCTTTTCACTCCAGTGTCCTGTGGGAGCCTTACAGTTTCAGATTCAGAAATAATGAAGCATTTTAGTCATATTATGATTTCCATAGTACAATTTTAATGAAAACGGACAAATGGAGAGGGTGTGTGAGGAACAGCACAGCTGTGGCTGGATATTTTCTCCTGACATGTGCAGACAGAATCAGAGGCAGAGGGAAGAACTGAGCTGCTGCCGCAGGTTGGTGAGGTGGGGAGGCATATCTGCTCAGAGAGGTCTTTGTTGCATGAACAGAGGAGGTTTGAAATTGATCTAGCGTAGCACAGGAAACCAGGGGAGCTTTGAAAAGAGCAGCCTGTTAATTAGTGATCTGCTTTTGTTCTTTTTCAAAGGTTTCTTGGACCAAACGTTTTATTTCCTTCTTTATTTCAGTGAGTCCTTTTAACCCTTTTTAGTCTCTGAGTTGCAAGATTTTTAACCTGACATGAATACTATGAGTTGTTAAATTTCTCACTGACATGCATTGAATTTAGCTGTTTTGATATGCATTTATGGTGGTTTTTACACTTTTATATTAGAAAATGGGTATTTTTACACATAATACCCTTCAACGGCCATTTTGGACAGGTAATACGTCAAGAAAACAGGACAAGGTTTAGCTTTATAACTCATTACCCTTTCCCCACAATCAGAGGCTTATACAGGCCTACAGGCACAGCTTGTGGGTGCTGAAGTTTTTGTGTGGTATACAGGTTGTAACTATATTGAGCAAAGGAAAATTATTTTTTTTCACTAGTTTCAAACTCTTAATCTAGCATAATCTAACAGAGCTGTTTGTGTGCGGCTTTTCTAGGTTTCATCATGCATGAGAGGAAACCACGGTTCACCGATATTTGGCAGAAGAGAACGTTTAAGGGTAAAATCTGCAAATTTTTCTGCTTCTTTCTTACCCTCCATTAATATGAGTCTCTGCAGTAAAATGAAACTGAACAAATTTTTATCAGACTTGAGAAAGTACAGTAAATTTGACTCGAGGTGCAGCTGCTAACATCAGCAGGATGGAAGCAGCGACATCAGCTCATCTATAGGCAGAAGTGCGAGTTGAAGGCCTTAAAATAAATCCATCTTTTAAGACGGCAGTAAAATCTCACCCTAAAATTTCCACTAATTCAAAAGAGGGAAAAAATCCATGTGCAAAAGTTTGTCTTTTTTGTACAAAATCACTAATTTCCCAAGGAGTTACTTACCTAAATCTGCCCAGATGTACAGTCAGGACAGTAATTTAAAAAGTTTTAACACAATCAGTTTTCACCTCTTCACCTATTCCACATTTCTCACATCAGAACCATAAACCTTGAGGGTATTTTGGGGAGATTTCATATGATGAACCACTTCATAACTGAACCAACTTACAAAGCAGCTGTTTTTGGATAGACAACATAAAAGATGGACATTATTCCATCTTTTATGATGGAATAATGTCAAATCTAGTCAAGCCAGTCACCTAACTGGCTTGACTAGATTTGATTTGATTTAAAGAGGTGAAGGGTGCTGAATTCACACTTTTGAGAATTTTATTAGGCGAAAAAGACAGAAATGGTGTCACTGTTTTAAACCAAATCCACTGAGAGAGTTTTAGAGGAGCAGAGCGCTCTAGAAAATGACTGAAGTGAATTTTTATCTTGTTAAGAATTCTCTTTGGAAAAATTACCATCAAGAGTGTGGGATTTAGTTCTTTAGGATGGGGTGAGGACGCTATAGTCAAAATGCACATGCTTGGCTGAATAAACAGATTGATTTGAAGTTCTTCTAATCATTTCTGTCCTGCCTGAAATAGGTCACAGCACCAAAATACAAGCAACTCTTTGTCTCCCCACCAGCAGCACTGAGACAGAGCGAAGAAGGTGGAAAAGAAGGGTTTGAAAACTCTGCAAAGCCAAATTGTGTCCCTGGAAAAACATTCAGCCAAAGCCGGTGAGTGTTTGAGCTCCCAATTCTCCAAGGATATAAACCTGTGAAGCATCATCGACGCTGCCATAAACTCCACCGGGCCTCTGGCGCGTCACTTCTGTAATGCGTCTCTTTGAGCAAGTCAGAATCTGATCGCAGATCCAGCTGTAATGGCAAACGTACGCTCACTTCCAGTCTCGCCCCCTCTGCCTCCGTCCGCTCCGCTTCGCAGTTCATCAAATGCTCGCTTTGTGACAGTTTTATATCCCAAATAGGGCTGCGGGAGCAGTGTGTTAGCGATTGTTTAAACCTGCCACGAGCCCAGAGGAAACCTGCTAGGCTGCAGCTCATTTCCAAATAAAGCAGGGATGTGTTATCTCAGCCTGCAGCTACAGCAACCATGCAAGCTCTAAGAAAAATGACATTTGCGCACTAATTAGAGGAGAGTCTGAGGGAGAAAAAAAAGAATCCTGCAGGTGCATCTAAAAGGCCATCTGACAGTGTTGGCAGCTGTAATTGTGATGCATTGTAGTTAAGCAGAAAAGCAGTGGTTTGAACACAGCGTTGTTTCCTCACAGCCCGATCAAATGTCATAATCACTGTGGCGGCGGCGCTCTTTGTGAGAACCCTCCGCAGGCCGTTCCGCAGCTTGCACCAGAGGACCGGCGGCGACGAATCAACTGAGCCGTCAGTCAGCTGCAGGACTGGAAGAGATGAGAACCCAACAACAAAGCAAGGAGGGAGCGGCGCTCGTCAGAGCTCAGCGGGGTAGAGGGCGGTCGATAACCGCTTCAGGCACGCAGCGGAGTGCATACAAAGATGCACAATGCAAAATGTGTCCTCATTTTTGCTTCGTTTCGTCGTGAGCTGCACGGAGACGTTCTGGTTGCCTGGAGGGAGCAACGACAGAGATGGATGGATTTCCACTAGGGAGTCGGGGTTGGGTGATGCGTACTCACAAGTTGGCGTGACTCACATCATGTCTGGTCTACACGGCGGTTGCTTTTGCAGCAACGAACTATGGCTGCCACTGCAGCACATCGTTACATTACTGAGGGCGCCTCCTGTCATGAAGCGTGTTTCTAGCTGGACGGGACTCCGGCAAAAGAAAGGGCTCAGCTGGTACAAGCACAAAAAGTGGGACATGACCCCCTGTTGTACAGCTCCACTGAGTCCTTAGGCATTTTTTCACATTACAAACGTGAACTTTTCTGGAAAGTTTCTGGAAAAGGCCGACACAAAGCAGCACATAATTGTGAAGTGGGATTCTTGATTCTCAAACTTTGCTACGACAAATCTGAAACGTGTATCATGTATTTGTATTTAACTAACTATTTATTTGGACTTTGAATTCAGGTCAAGTCACACAAGGGACAAGGTTGAAATAAAAGACAGTTTTTTGAAAATATCTCCTGTCTTCTGTCATTTCTTTTTAAGAAGAAAGGGAAATAAATATAAATCGGAAGTCGTATTTGCTATGATACAAGCAGGAGATTTTATTTTTAAGCCATATCACCTTATGGGAAGGTGAACATCAGTCCATTCCCAAATATAGTTTTTCACCACAGTTTTGAATCCAGACCAAAAAGCTCAATTTTGGCCTTGTGAGACCCATGCACTCTATTCCAATGTTTGCTATGTTCCCTAATTGGCTGGTCGCAAATAGCAACCTTTACTTGTTTTGGCTTTTTTTCCTCTCAACAATGGTTTTCTTCTTGACTACATTTGTGGACTGTATGGCTAATGGTTCAAAAAGTTGGAAGAGGTGTAAATAATGTTTGCACATCAATGAATATCTATTCCTAACCAGACCTTCAGGATGGAATGAATATCCTTCATACCTAGATGGGTTTTTTAAAATATATTTTTTCTCCATTTTTTCCCTCCCACACACAGCCCTCCTTTTTTCATAAAGTTAAGAAGCAGCATGAATATCGACCCTGGCTGCTCTTACAGAGCACTGAACCCAGGAGAGATGACATGACGGTCGGCTGAGCGTCGAGCTGCTGCTTAGTCAGCTGCCCTAACGGAGCTGTCTGTCCACACCAGCAGTCAGCGATCATGAGCGTGCTTAAGTTTGGGCTCGTGTGCATCTGACCGTGTGTGTGTGTGTGTGTACTGTACACCATATGTTTCAAAGCCCTGTAGCATTTTGATTTTCAAGTCAAGCAGATGGACAAACCCAAACGGAGATACTGTGTCGGGGCCTTTGGCTCCTGCTCTGGCGGTGTGTGTTTGATGCGTCTTAAGCCCCGAGAAATTAGCCCACAGTGCAGGCTGGTGTGCTGCAGTGTCGGCCTTAGTCACTGCAGACTCACGGGTTTCTGTTAGCTTCAAAGAAGAAGTGCAGTTTTTTTTATATAATATAAAAGGAACCTCAAGCCTCAACAGATTTTGCTATAAAAAGAGCCGAAAAATATCAAGGTTTCTTGTTCCAGATCAAGTATTTTAAGATACAAGAATCTTCATTTTATGGTTTCTGTTATAATGGCTTAGCCCTGCACGACATCCATTTTCTTACAGTTTCACCGAATTTCAATGTGCTTTGCTAAACCAACTTTTAAGATTTAATTTGCAATTTTATTGGAAAGAAATAATAATAAAAAAATTTAACAAGCTTCTGTCAGATGTGTTTTATGACAATAATTTGACATGTAGAGTTAAAAGAAACGGGAAACTTTTCTCCAATCAGTGAACGCTCCTTTGCCAAAACAACACTCTTTAATGTGAATGTTGTTACTGAGGGAATACAACATCCTACAGTGATCTGCAAAAGGATGTTTTCACACCTGAGATAAAAACCCGGGGTAAAACCCATCCGCCTGCTGGCCAGTTAGATCACATTTAAGTACGAGCATCATGTGTCCTAAAGCAGGAAAATTAAAAGTTTATTTGAGAAAAACTGGAAGTCCCTTTTTGGGAAATGAATCCACATGCAAAAAATGACAATGAGAAAGCATATGGATTTTAGAAGGGTACTTGAAAATAAATAAAAGGATCAATAAAATGGCTGTTGATGCTGATTGTATTGTCTTAGCACCAGTTTATATCCAGATGTAAAAAAGTGTGCGTGCTTAACCAAGAGTTGGAGTCATGACCTTTGATTTTTATTTTGTGGATCAAATGCTGGAAGGATTAGAAACAACTAATCTAGAAGATAGGCTGTCATCTTAAAGCTGAATTTTAAAACGTTTGTAAGAATTTCTTCACAACAAACAAAGAAATGTACAGAAATTTGACGCTTATTTAGCTGCAAAAGAGAAGTGTCAGCTGTAGAGGAACCAAAGCTAAAAAAAACCCTCTCTTGTACCCTGGTGTATTGCATAGCATCATGTTCACTCTACAGTATAGGATGGGTGATGGTAGCACACTGGCACCAGATTGCTTCATATAAGCTCCTTCCATCGGCCTCAGTTACAGACATGAGTTCACACCATTCATAAAACAAAGATATATACTACACTGATAACTCAGGATAATATAAAACCCAAATGCAAGCAAGTCTGTATTGTAGGACTAAACTTAAAAAGAAGAAAATGCCCTCATGCAGAAATTAGATGCGACTTTCAGTTTGATGCCGAGTGTAACACAAAAGAAGAAAAGATTTTGATGTTTCCGTCGGTCTGCAAACAACAATACAAACTAAATTTAGACCCATCCGAGTATCTGGGTTACTCCAGATCTCCTCTGGTAAAGAACTCCTCTCCTCACTCCCGCAACTTGAGTGGCGTTTCTAACGCTGAAGCTGCTGTGCTGACAAGCCTCTTAGCTCACGATGTCACCAAAGTGGCATCACAGAGAGAGAGAGAGAGCGATCCGAGACTACTGTATTCGCAGGCGCATATAAAAAGCAAGCAATAAAAAGGCGAAGATCATCAAAGTCAATAAAATAAAGTTAACTTCGGGGGGCTCGTTGACATTCATGTCTTGTCGGTGCAGGCCCGGAGCGGTGAAGCAAGAAGCAGCGCTTGGCGGTGCTGATAACTGAGGAGAAGAAGGGGGCGGAGGAGGGGGGGGGGTCAATGAAAGTTTGACTGAGAGCGAGCTTCTGATTCTGAAAAGCAAAAACCGGCAAGGACGATATGAAATGCAGATAAACGCACACCTGGCGTACTAAAACAAAGCTTTTCTTGCACCCTTTTCAATCCGCCTGCATCCGATTCTCACAATAAAGGCTTATCTCTCCTTTGGACTGTCGATAGATCGCAGGGCTTCGGTTTCCTGCGTGGCGTAACCACAGGAATGGTGGGGAGTGGGGAAAGAGAGGGTGGGGCATTGTAGCGTTAAAGACGGATAAATGTTGGCTGAGATCCAATCTCTCCCAAAACCCTGCCTGTAGGATCTGCTCTGCTCTGCAAACAAAAAGTAAAGGGTAAAAAAACTGAGACTGGGAAAAGAGCTTTTAGGGTTAGAATCTCGACTTCCATTCGAGAGCTGCTGGGAGGTTATGGGAAGTAGGAAGACAAAGTGATGGAAAGCGGGGAACAGGCAGGAGGAAGACCTGGTGGTAGGTTTCTAGGTGGTGCTTGCTCAGCTCTTAAGACGCAGGGATATAGGTTTAAAAATAGGAGCAGGTTGTGATGATGGATCTCCATGGTGCCTCATCACTGTGGATGAAAGCACTCCACGGTGGATGTGCTTTCATCAAACTCTCCAAACCAGATAAAAAACAAAACAAAACAAAACCAACAGACCCCACTACGGCTTTGATATTATTCACAATGAAAGAGCATGGACCACTTGAGTACGTTTCTGTGTTTGTGTGCCACATTTCTGCCTAGTTCCTAAACCGATGACAGAATTTACAGCCCTGTGACATGGTAATTACACTGGGTTGTGTAGCACGTATTTTTGAAGCAGCTACTTTAAGGAGAGCCCCGTACCAGCTGTAAGCCGAGAAGATGCCCATAAATACTGACTGGATATAGACTAGCCAACAATCCTGCTTCACTGTCTCTCCCACCAATGACAAGATATCCACCAGGGGAATAAGCTTTAGCTCAAAAAACTGAGCTTTTCTATAAAATTTCTAAACCAAAACACTTCCTCTGACTTGAAGGAGAATGTCATGTTTCTAAAGTGAGGTTCTGTTAGAAGGGTTCAAGTACCTTTACTTGATGCTAGAAAAGGTGGCGGCTAAGGCTAATGGGCAGCTTGACCAAAACCAGACTAATAAAGACAGTGAACATATTATTACCCTTTTTATTTTAATTAAAAAAAACACACCCGCCACTCAAATGGAAAATTATTACTTTTATGGGATACTATATTATGGGATATTAATCGTATACACTTTCACGAGAGTCTTTATTTTTATTAATTTAGATGTTTTTTAATTTAGTGATGGGCCATTTTTGGGTTTTATCAGATCTTGCAATTGTCTGGAAAAGATCTCAGCTGACTGCTAAAGTCTGCCCACTCCTCTTTACCCAATGTAGTGATGATGTTCGGCTGATAAAACAGAACAAAACAAAACTATCACATCCGTCTTTTGTGAAAGTGCTGCTGCTTATTGTCTACCAGTACAGCGTTGAATCAGACAGATGTGATAAATTTTGATTTGAGTTGTTTTAAATTGCTAAAATAAGCTCATGTGTGTCACCGTTGGGCAAGCTATTAGTCAGGATTTATTCCCCCCTTATGCGAACCCCCTGAAACATGCGATCAGACAAACTGTCAGATGAAAAAGTAAACTGGTGTAAAAAGAAAAAATAAATAAATAAATAACAGAACGTATCTGATTTTTTTTCCACAGCCTAACTTATTTTTATCAGATGGTTACTCAGACCACAAATGTGTTTCACACAGCAGCATCGTTGGTAAAACCCAGTATCCTACCTCCATTTCCTGTCTAGATCATCAGCTTCTCTGTAAGTTGCTGTCCAAGCAAGTGACAATGATTTAACGGTTCATAAGTTTATATTTACATATAAAAAGTAAAAGCTATTGACTTTCTTTTCGATCGGAGTCATTTTAAAACGGTAGAAGACCACTTCGACTTCTCTCAGACTAGCTTTAGCTTCAACTAATTTGTTTTTATGCCAAATGACAAAGCCATTGAAGTTATTGACTCCAGGTAAGACATTTAATGTCAATCTTTTAACAGAGCCTCATTTTAAAACTCCTGAACTCTCTCTTTTACACAAGTGTCTGTTGTTTAATAGAAACTCCACCTTCAGCTCACAGAGGGGGTGGAGGGAGCATAGCATTTCTTGGACAGCTTTTGAGACACATTCATCATCTTTGACTTCACAAACACATTCGGGTGTTTTTTTAGCACATGAACTCGAGTCCTGAAATGCATTTCACGGATGTCCTGCTAAACTTATCCTACCAGTCACCAGGGGGCAAAAACTGTTCCAGTGACGAGGGAACTGTGTGTAGGACGGTCTAGGTTTTTAATTTACACGAATACAGTAGGCCTGCTTTTGCAAAAGTATTTGGAAAAATTTGTCATTGTGTCACTTTATAACCACCTACTTCACAGCTGGTTGTAAAATGACAAAGTGATAGTAGGTGGGAGTGTGGGCTGCAAATGTCAGCCTGAGTTACTCTACACAAAAACGTCTTCCCCTTAGTGAAACACAGTGATGGTGGCATCATGACAGGGGGATCATTTTCTTCAGTTTGGACAGGGAAGCAGTTCAGAGTTGATGGGAAGATGGCTGGAGCTAAATAAAGGTCAACTGCAAAAAACGAAACATGCACAAATTGATTCAGAGGGACTAAATTGAAACCCTCGCCACACTTTTAGATGTAACCTCTCTCATGCCCCCAAAGTACATGGACGTGTGCCTTTGTAACCAGACAAAATGTGAAAATAAGTTTAAATGGTGTGAACTTTTACAAGGTATTGCATACGTGGTAGGAATGCAAATGAAAAATGAAACAGTGAGTCTTATTTGAGAAATATGTTTTGTCAAAGTACAGCAAGAAGATGAGCGACAGCAAAAAGGGGGAAGAGAGATGGATGATGGAGAATTCCGCTGAGCCTCCCCGTCGCCGCAGCCTGTCCCCTTAGGGTTTGCATTTAAAGCTGCAACAAAGTGCACGACTTTGAGCTCGCCTGGGTTCATCTGTTTGCCCACAACAATATTTTCAGCAGAAATCAACGTGATCCAACCAGCAGCCCGGATTTCTACCATGACAGCCACCAGGACTTATCGGGTTGCTCTCCTATTAGAATGATTATATCACACGTTGGTCTCAGGATAAATAAGTTGAGGAAACCCAACACCAGACTAACGTATTAACTTTCCCACAGCAGCACCACCAATGCAGCACGGCCACTAGTATCCCCACAAACCTTTCAGCTTATAAACACCGTATAGTTGATGATCAGAAACCTGGTGTCCACGCGTTCTTTCTCCTGTCTGCCTGCGCTGCTTTAATTTAACCCAGCAGGACCAGTGAATGCGACAACAACCTCATTAGCAGACTTCCTGAGGGTTAAAAAAAGCCCCAATATTCTCAGCATTGTGCCCGTTTGCCCACGTAGGCGCACGCGCTGCTTTAATGTTGCCTTCTCGCCGAAAGAACTTACCTAAATCATCCATGTTGGACGCCGGAAACGGTTCCAGCGATGAGAACCGGACCGGTCCCTCTCTCTGACGGACACAGCTGGACCACAAAAGGTGCCGACTCGGCTCCGACTAGACGCAGAAATCTCCCCGGATGGAAATTTCTCCAGCTGGACGCAGTGAAGTTTTCAAGTCCTCTTGCTCCTCCTCCTGCTGCTGCTGCTGCTGCTCGACGAGCCTCCAACACACACACACACACACACACACACACACACACACACACACACACACACACACACACACACAAAACCGGCTGCACCCCCCCTCCCTCCACACACAGACCGCAGGAGTCCTCTACAGTCCACATCCAGCCCCCCTGCTGCTCCTGCAGACACAACGCAGAGGGGACAGCGGCATCTAGTGGCCCAGAGAAGTATTCACCCCAAGAGTGAGGTATGCGGTGCTGGGGGTTACACATTTGATCACGTTTTAATCACAAACGTCGGTATATTTTATGTGATAAACTCAACATATCGTCTAATTATGAGGTGAAAGGCAGCGGATCCTGGGTTTACTGTATTCACCCCCTTTTATTCTAATGTCGTAATGAAATACTTTATAAACAGAAGTTTGTAAAGCCACCTTTTGGTGCAAATACAGCTGAAAGTCATTTGAGTTTTTCAAACACACCATTTTTCCTCAAGATCCTCCACAGAATAATTCAGGTTCAGTCAGGCTGGTTGGAGAGCATTATGTAAACCATCAGCTGTTAAGTTTTGCAACAGACTCTCAGTTTGATTTTGGTCTGGACCATTTCAACACCCTACTATTGTCCTACTGACATTGGTATTTAGCTTAGCATCTTCCCATGAACATTTCCCAGTTTTTCTTTCCTCACAGAAGAAAATCATTTCCTTGCTTCACAGCAAAATGATTTATGTAGTGCTAGTTTTGCCCACATAGTATTTTTCATGTGGTCCAAATAGTAAAATTTTTATCTCATCTGATGAGCGCACATTTATTTTTACACATTTGCTGCATCTTTAATCAAAAGTTGACATTTCTAAGTTGTTGAGTTGTCCCTTGAGGTTTGCACTGTGGGAGAGCAAGAGGTCAAATCTCCAACCATAATCTTCCTTTTCTGCACTTTCCTTTTGAGAAGTTTCTAAATTGAGATATATAACAACTCATCTTTTGGTTGAGGGGGCTTGTGCAGGTATAATTTAATGTATTTTCAACTAAAATGTGGAAGAAATTACAACTATTTGAAGTAAGGTATGTGTGGGGAATATAAGGGGGTTGGAGGTGCAGAACAGATTCAGAGAGTCAACTATTCATGATGTTCTGAGAGAACAAACTCCATAAGCTACTAATGCATAAAAGGTAACCTAGATTTTGAACGTGCGCTTCTCGAAGTAAGCTGAAACCCCCCCAACTTTTTAAATAGTTGGTGAAACCCAATAATTCATGATCTATTTTTTTAAATAAGATGTGCTTAAGAAAGGAAACTCAGAATAACATTCAATTACTTCTTCTTAAAGCCATGAATCTGCATCTTGCCTCAGACTATGCTCAAGGGGATGTAGAGGCGGCAGCTAAAAGTTACAGAGAACACTCTGTGCAGTGTAGCTTTGACATATTTCTAAGCAAAAAGTAGAAATGTGTGGATTATTTAAATTTTTGTACATTCAAATTTGTAAGTAAATAAATACTGTCTCTGTTTTGACAGTTTGTTCTGTGCTGGTAAAGGCCTGTACATTGAACAAAACACCAGTTGAATGACCGGCTGTAAAGTTAACAAGCAATAGTTTGATTTTTGAATAGATCACATCTCACATAGATTGAAACCACAAACCAATAGTGATCATGTGCATGAGTGTCCTGTTTAATACTGTTTAAACAGCATTTATTGTAACAGAGCTCATAAAAATCGGCATCAGAATCATTAAGCTAGAAGCAATCCAAGTGAGTAATGCAGTAATGCATGTAGCCACAAGATGGCAGTGCAGTAGTTGTAAAATAACCACGCCTTTCCTTACCGGGTTCCTTATACTCAGTAACTGATTAAAGTAAGAAAGAATGGAAACAACTTTCTTTGTAAGAAGGAGAAAAGCAAAATCAAACTGAAAAGATGCTGGACGTACTTTGAAATTCTGTCTCATTGAATCATTTATTTTAACTAATTACTAACGAGAGTCTCAACCAAAACCACCACAAGCAAAGTTTCCTCATTCACAGCAGTTGGAATGTGGTAAAAATGTTTTCTGGGTAACTCCAACAAGCTGCCATTAAATAGACTCACTCTGCACAAACAGAAGCTTCCAACAATAAATCCATCCGTTATTTCTCATGGACAAACTCTAAATCCACTTAGGGACTGAATTAGATGCCAATACGAACCTCTTGTTGCACTATCTGCACAGTAAATAGTGTGCTTATAGCACACTATTTATTCTGAGAAGCGGTTGTTGTAGTATTGTATATTTAATTAATGCAGACAGTTATTTTCACAAGTTTAATATGGTTACTACAAGTTATTTGATACATTTAATTAGATATTAAAGTATTTTGATCTCTGTTTTATGTTCCCACTTGTTCTTGTCATATCATTTCAATCGGTGTACCTGTAAATGTGGTTTGTTTATTGATATTTTCCTAAAGCATGACGGGATTTTTGACCACATTATTATAAGTACAAAGATGAAAACAAAATTTATTGTTATGTATTCAGTTCAAACCTCACTTTTGCTGCTTCTATTTCTGTCCACCACTGCGCAGTGGTGAGGCGGTTACCACTGATCAGTCACAGCCTTTCTGTGTGGTGGGTTTGCTAATTTTCTACCTCAGTACTTTGGTTTCCTCCCACAGAAACATGTGCTTGTAACTGGATGTGGGAGCTATACCTAACTTGGCCAATTTAACACACATTGTATGCTTCGATCTAAGAGTCCATCACAGCGCAGGTTGTTTGCTTACTAGTGTTGTTCAAAGTCTTCTGCATCATCTTTTTTTGCTAATTGCCTCTTAAATAATGATCAAACTCTATTTGTGAAACATTTTAGAGTCTTTTTCTTCCAGTAAGTAAATTGGAAATGCATCATGGAACATTTTATTCCAAGACTTATTTTTGTGATGACTTCGGAGCCGAGTTCATTGTGTTTCTGTGTATTAGTTAGGACCATTTAATCAGAATAAGTTATTTGTGCTTCCTGTTTTGGATTTGTCCTGCTGTTCGGTCTGAAAATATATAGGAATTGCATTTCCAACATAGAGGGGATCTAAGGAGCTTTATTTACTAGCGTGCAGTAATCCATGAAGAGTTTTGAATTATTAATAAAAACTGACATTTCTTATCCTGCCAGAAACCCACAGACACTCATATCAAGTCCAGTTCCATGTGACTTTACACAAAGTAGAAGCAGACCTGATTAAGCCTCAAAGCCACTGCCCAGGATGTCTATGCTTTAATCTGAATATGAAAATGTCTTTTTTTTCTCTCCCTTTCTCTGCAGAATGTCAAACGTTTAAACACAAAATGTGATCTAAACCCTCATCCATCGCCAAAAGAGCTTGGTGCTTGAGGTTCCTTCACCATCAACTTCAGCTGGAGCAGCCAGAGATTTTACAACAAGGCACTGCAGTAGTAGGTCTGACAAGTGAGACAGATGAAGATGGTGTCATCCATTCATGAGCTTAGAGTCATCATAGCAGTACATTCCCACACTGCACATCTCTAATTTCAAGTGTGGCCTCTGGATTCAGCTCTCTGGGATTTAAAATGAACAGAAAAGCTGCTATTCCCAAGTTCACCTCTAAATCTGTGACTAACTGGAGCTTCTGGTGTAGTTATTTAAGAAGCTACACCAGAAGTGGTAGCTGGGTTTAAGTATGTTTATTTTTACATGCATACACTTCATTTAGTGCTTTGCAAAAGTATGCACACGCCTTAAACTTGTCCACTGTTTTGCCAAGTTACAACAAACATCAATAAATTTAGGTAATTAGTTCCATTCTTTTCCCAGCTCAGGAAAAGCATCTCTACTGCATGATGCTGCCACTACCATTCGCCACAGTGGTATGTTCATGCTAACTCATTAGGAGGCTTCTGAAGGAAGCTATTTGCACTTAGGGGTATCAAAGGGTGAACTGAAAATGCATGACACACTTTTCAGATTTTTTATTTGGGGAAAAAAACAAAACAGCAACAAAAAACAACCAAACTTCGAAAACCATGCATCATTTTCCTTCTGTTTGCACTATTATACACAATTGTGTTGATATGCCAATAAAACTGACATTTGTAGTGGGAACATGGCAAACAGTGGAAAAGCTCAAGGGATGTGAATAAGTTTGAAGGCACTGCACTGTAAAACAGACAATAGTAGTTTTTGGTCTACAAAATTAGGGTAAAAATATGATAGTCTAAAAAATATACCAGAAATAAAACAGAAAAAAACATCTTATTGCAATTAAACTCTTAGCTGTCTGTATTTGTTTTTGTTTTGAAGAAAATATTTTGGAAGCGTCATTTTGTTTAGTTTGCCTGTACAGAAATAATAAAGATAATATAAGCAAAAAGCTTGCAGTTCTCACTTTTAGCCTATAGAGTAACTAAAAAAAACCATGATGAAAAAGGTTCACTCTTGGTCTTTTTCCTCTCCATGAGTAATGATGTGCACCAGGTTCTTGTAGTCCAGGTTTCCAGCCACATCAGGGGGGAAGGCGGTAAACATCTGCTCCATCTAACCAACGAAACACACGAGAACGCCTCATCACTCAATCTGCATCAAAAGCTGGGATGATTCACCACCATTTCTTGATTTTTATTTCTTTTTTCTTCATTATTCTGGAAGAAAATGTGCCTGACGTGGACACGTGTGACCGTCATAATGACGTTCATTCTTTTTCAGAGTCACCCACTCGCACCCAGTAATCAGCAATAATGGCGACAATTAGCGTAAAACTCCACAATGTACCTCTTCAGAGGAGAATCGGTCTGCCTGTGTTGTTAGCATCTGTGTCACGCTGAAAAGAGAAGGGGAAAAAAAATAAAAATCTTCAGAGCAACACTCATTGTGAGCTGGGATGAACAACTGCAGCCAGAGTGTCAGAAACAGTGAGAGGCTTTCAATGAATTTACAAATTACAAACTCATGTGGAGTTAGGAGTGCGTCCTCCTGACACTTACTAGTCTTTCTTCAGTATGCCTTTTCCCTCGGGGTCGAAGACTTTAAACGCATTGAGGATGGTTTCCTCTGGATCCGCACCTGGAGTCATTAAAGCAGCCATCACCACTATGCAAACACACTTACCTTTAATGATTATTTAGATTATTTCGTTGCCCTTCTTACAGTTAGAGAAGTAGGTCAATATGTCTGAAATGAGCTATTTCACTGCTATAAGATTCATGATGTGTCAGCATGAACATCTGTTTCAGCTGATGTTGGTAAAAAAAATTTTTTACATATTGATAAAACTAGACTAATATTAATAGCAGATATTAATTTCCATCTTGTTGCTGTTTATGTGTTCCAGGGTTGGCCATGTTGTGCAGGATTGTGGGGTTTTTAACTGAAGCAGAGAAGCAATGTCAGTGGTGTCGAAAAGGTGGAAAAATAAAAATATCCGTAAATATAACAGCAGATCCTGATGTCAAGGACAGGACTGCTGCTCAAGTTTTCTTCCTACAACTATTAGGCTCTTGAACCAAAGCAGTCAATCAGTGAAGCAATTTTGTTTTTGTATGATGCCAAAAATATAGTTTCTTCATTCATAAAAGATCCTGAAGGAGTGACTTTGCGGCAACGTCTGGTTTGTTTTTCAACACGATGGTGCACGTTGGAGCCTACTGTGTGAACAGTATCACCTTTATGCATGTGGTATTATTCTGAAGCCTGGATGTGGAGATGTTAACATCCTCTGCTCTGACTGCAGTTGGCAAAATCTTCAAAAGCAACAGAATATGTTTCTAGATGTGTCACTGATCCTTTTTTTAAAAAGCCGCTTTACTTTTATATCAGAATTACTCTGACTGGAAATGGTTTCCATCCCATTTCTGCTGCACACATTTAACACAGAAAGATAACTTGGAATAGCTTATCCACTGTGTATGTTCTTACCTTTCAGCTTCTCACCAAACATTGTGAGGAAGATTGTGAAGTTGATGGGACCAGGAGCCTCTTTGAGCATGTCGTCGATCTCTTCCTGTTTCACATTCAGACGTCCTTTGGGAGCAAACACACTACATAATGAGCAGACGGATCGTCAGCACTTGTTCTTATGATCCTTGAACATGCATGTCGACATACCAAGAGCAGCGAAAGTATCCCTCAGATCGTTCTTGTCAATGAAGCCATCTCTGTTCTGGTCCATGATTGTGAAGGCCTGAGATCAGAGCAGAGAGAAAACTCCTTGACTTTAGTTTTAAAACAGCGATTGTTTCAAGCCATCTCTGTAACAGTAATGCTTAAACTCTGAATTTCAATGCGTTTTCTTTTTTCTGAACTGCATTCACAGATGAAGACTTAAGTATTTATAACTTGTAAACCCCATTAGGATTGCGTGCGGCATCCGGGGCACGCGCAGCCGTTCATCTGCGGCCTAATCGCTGATGACAGTCTGAATGTTTGGGCACCGCCGACCTTCATACCAACATACCGCGTGCTCCGCTGTTGCCAAGCCCGAGGCATGAAAATAGACAGGTGTGCATACTGAGGCTGTGAACAATAGAAATGGAAAGACAAGGAGGGAAAGTAGCTGGAGCCCTCTGTGTGTGTGAACTGTATTCAGGCTGTGCAAAGAGATTCGGGTTTTAGAGGGAATTGAATCATTCTGAGCAGCGCTCACCTCTTTGAATTCCTGGATCTGGGCCTGCTCGAACATGGAGAACACATTGGAGTTGGCTCCCTCCGCTGCCCTCTTCTTGGCTTTCTTGGGGGCCTTTTGGCACGAATAAAGAAAAAGCATAAAAGATGCTTTTAAATACAGCACCTTAATCAGCTAAAAAAGTGTCCTTAGAAGATCACTTTAAGGATGTAACACATTTTACGCACTTCCACTTGATAGCCAGTAAAGATTATGAATGAAAGGACAAAATTTATTCCACAATATAACAGAGTTATTTGCCATCAGCTGTCCACTCTGACAGCAGCATCTCCGAAGCCAAGAAAACACACCTGTCCTTACAGTAACAAACATGTCACACATGCCGACTTACCATGGCTGAGCAGCTGGGATGTCAGACCGACAATGATGCCAGTGAACAATGGGGGCGATTGTGGGTGGCCTTTTTGTAGTCCCCGAGCCACAGCTCCACTGGATGATATTTATAAACTATGTCCTCTTTAGGAAGTGACAGGTAAATGACGCTTTATACAACACTTATAGTACTGCGGGCTCTCAGAGGAAAAACGCAGCGCTAACATGACAGGCTTCTCTCCATGTCGTCTAGATCAACGCAGGACAAAGAGGTTGGAGGAACCAGTGTAGAACAACAAGAGCATGTTGCTTGATCATTTTCTGTGTCTGAAAATTTGATATTTAAAAGTTTAATAGGATAAAACCTGCTGTAGTGTTTATGATGTGGTTCAGTCTCTGCATAAATTACAGCAAAGGTGGACAGGAAGCAGTCAAACCTCCACTGAATGCATGAAAAAATAAGTCAGGAAGGCAAAAACATTTGACTTCCTGACAAAAATGGATTTTCTTTATAGGTTTTTTTTGTTCAACCTATAATTTTGCTTTATTTGTCCAAGTCAGTGGATCTAAGACCTAATACCAGTAGCACATTTCCATTGCCATTGTATAATTGCATTTGTTGTAGTTAGATATTTGTATGAATGATGGATATGCATATTTAGATAAAATTCACCTAAAAATCAACTTGCACATCTTTAATTAAAATCATTATATTTCCTATTTTTTTAAAATTTTGGTTCAGATCCTTGTTTGTGGCAATCAGAAACCCTGATCAAACCAAAATAACTACCAGACACTTACTGCCAACCTACGACTTACTGATAGTAATGGCGAAATAATGTTATACAAAATCCAGTATTCAACATGTTGCTGAACTGAATGAAGAGTGAAATGCTGAGAGATGTGTTGTGTTTAGCAACTAGCCTACAAATCCCTCTGACTCTTGAACAGGTAAGCTGGGGATATTGATATCGCTGCCAGATCCAAATTCCTACCACAGATCTATCAGAACTTATTACTGATTCACTGCAGTCCTCTAGATGTCTTACTGGGAGTTGTTGAGAAGGTTCTGATAAAGACGGAGGTCTTTTGAGTTTTCACTACGTTACAGTACATTTGCTAGTCTACATCTGTAAGTAACTGGCACCAAAATGTCTTCTTAATACTCACAGTAAAGAGTTGTGCCACAGGTCCGAGACTTAAAATTAAAACAAAAACTGCCTTGACTAGATTTCTCCCTCAAGTTGTTAAAGTGCGGCGCTGCTACATTTATATGTTTCACCTGCTTTGTTTTCTGCTGTAGATAAGACAGTAGCGCTCTCGTTTTGCTGCATGAGGTATCTGATTTTTAAACAGCTTTTTAAATGTTTCTATGGTACGGCATCAACTTTAAGAGCTTGTCTTGAATAAATTTTCTTCAAAAAGCTCATTAGTTTGGACAATGTGTCAGAAAACAATGAGCTAGATTCATAGATGGGGGGAAGAAGGTTCAAAGCGAAACTCATCTGAGAATTTACGCTTCAAAGATTTACACTTATTAAAGCTCTGACAACTTTCAGCCTGATGAAGGCTGAATTAGCCCTGTGAAGTCACGGACTCTCACCAACAACATCATAATAAACTCTTAATTTGATACACTGATACAAGCACCAATCATTTTTGTTCCCTTTGGACAAAGGGATGAGATTCACCAGGTCATTACACTTATTTATGTAATGACCTGAGCTGTCAGGACTGAGTTAGAGCCAAACTTGCTCACATTTCACACCAGCTTCTTCACATCACTGGTGTTGGCTTACCTTCCTCCCCTAACAGTCATGTAAATAGTGTGACACATTGTGATTACTACAACCCGAATGCAGCTGCCGTGATTTAGTCATTAAAGAAACTTTTGAGTGATGCATTTTGTTTTCATTTCCAAAAAGACAGTAAAAACACAGCTAGGTAGTAGCTGTTTTTTTAATCACAATAAAAACTGTACAATTCTTCTAATTGTACAGTCAATTTGTGAATATTTGGGTTGATGACATCAGAAAAGGCACCAACTATGGTGAAATGATGAATGGCCGGTATATCCTGGAGTATACCATTAAATTCTGAACCTGAAGTAGTCATAAAGCAAGCAAAATGGCAAAGACGCCCAAAGACGAGCACCTATTTTAACATACCATTAAAGAGCAAAAAGCAATAAGAAAAATACAGAACGATATACTCAAAAGAAATATCATCGGATGTCTTAAGGGGAAGCCAATCTTCATCTAAGGAGCAGTGTTGTTAGCATAGCAGAGCATTTGAAACAAAGCTTTGAGGATGTCATCGGCAGCAGGCGCGACATACTAAAGTGTGACACTGCCGACACTGAACACGTCTTTACAATGTGCCACGTCTCAATGCATCATTAACAAGTCATCTGGTGTCACTTGAGGCTCCGCCGGTCAAGAAAAGCGTCAGTGTGTGAAAATGAGCTAAGCGGGCCGGGGTTAGGAGGTGAGGCCACAGGTGTTTCGTCTATATAAAGAGAGGCGCTGAAAGGCCTTCACACACTCGGGCCTCCCACGGTCGCATACACGCTTGTGTGGATGAACCTCCTAGCAGCTGCCAAGCGGTATCATCTCACAGCGTGGCGCATGCAAGGAGGTCGGATTTAGACAAGTTATTGTTAACCAAAGAGACGCATGGGGTTGTTAAAACTTTCCTTCTGTACCCTCTTGGATCAGAGCAGCCGCTGTAGCTACCGGGGCAGAAATGGCAAGCCATTGTCACATCGCCTGAATGCTGAACACCTAAAAATAGAGCAGCCTTTGGAGCACAATGGGCCTGGACAAAATGGCCTTTTCACTGGCTGTCTTCAAGAGTCTGGAAGGCAGAAGAGGAAAACGGCTCCAGCTGTGGGACGCTTGGTCTTCTTTAGAAACACATAGGTAAAGCTAAATGTCATTGAAAAGTAAATTTTCATGTTAATTCTAAAATGAAAGTCAGATTTATATAGAATGACAGATTTCAAGCTAATTTTAACCTACTATAAAGTATTTCCTTACCGTATAGATTTTGAAAAATTATTGCATCAGTGCAGGTTAGCATGGAGACAGACATCCTGTGGTTCTGCAACGCATCAACATCAGTAAAGTTTGCTGGCCAATCAAGGCGCCAAGTTGTGCTGGAAAATGAAATATGAACCCTAAAAAAACCCAAAAAAACTTAACAGAGGGAAGCATGAAATGTTCTTAACTTTCCTAGGTACCTGAACTCACTTTGAAGCTCAAGCAACTTGATTCACAGAATCAAGTTCTAGGAGGGATAACGTGCACAGAAGTTATCCCTGTTGTGTATGCTTCTCTTACGTATTTTTTTCTTTCCACTCAACTTTCCATTAATATACCTGGAAACGGTACACAGAACATCCACCTTCGATAACCGTCACCTTCTGTGGGCAACCCTCGTTGTGGACGGAGGTAAAGACTGTCAGCTAGTCAACATTCAAGTTCCTCAGGACTGAGTACGCCATAACTTTAATGTATTAGACATTCTTTTAAACTTCGTTTTATTCAAATTTTCTGAAAAACTGATTAACATTAAAGAATGTGTTATTGAGTGTTAAAGAGTTTGCTTTTTGAACAAATTACTGCAATAAACTAATTTCAGATGATATTCTAATTTACACAAGTACACTACAGACCAAAAGTTATGAAGCAACTTCAAGTCATGATCTGCTGCCTGATCAGACCGTTTCCACTGATATACACAATTTACGAAACAGGAACCAAACATTTATCAAACAGGAAAAGTCCCAAGCAGTAAAAAAATCTAAACAAAGAAAACAAAATTATAGTAAGATTTATTTTTGATGTATTAATTGTTTATTTTCAGCCTAAATAAACCAATCAAAGTTTCACATTTTTGTATAAATCTGAAGTTTCCAAACTTTAGGCTTGTAGTGACTGTAAAGGAGAAAAGCTAAGTTGTTTTCCTGCAATTTATGACAGCAAAACACAAAAAACAACAATACAAATCATAAGTGAAAGACAATGGTTATAATATTTAATAGTCTGTGACAAAATCTCTACAGGAAATGCTAATTAAACATTTGTTAGCAGACATCAATATCATATCCAGCCTAAGAGCATTATGATCCGGAATATGTAAAGAAAAAGACGATGAAATAGAAAAATAAAAATTAAAATTTGTGGGCAACCCTTTTGTACAGAGTCCTACAGAGACCAGCTGAAAATGTGTGCAATCTGTTGCATTTTGTTAAACACTGTTAAAATCAGCTCCATCTTCTTGACTTTTAATACATTCAGGAAGCGTTTTTAAGTTTATAAAGGAGTTCAAAAAATTCCAGAAATAACTTCAAACTGAGCGCCTTACTGCTGAGAAGAAAAAACTGGGCAGGTTAAAGTGAGGTATCTCATCTGCTTACATTCAAGAACCATGACTGAAAACCGATGTTCAGAAATACATTTGTCTTTCGAATGAACATGGATGGATAATTTTTCTAATCT
This sequence comes from Alfaro cultratus, assembly GCA_903066825.1. Lineage (NCBI taxonomy): Eukaryota > Metazoa > Chordata > Actinopteri > Cyprinodontiformes > Poeciliidae > Alfaro > Alfaro cultratus. Next base: position 28,677 of record CAEFZX010014654.1, on the reverse strand, counting down.
TCTGAATGAGGTGGATGTCTCAACTCATAAAATAAAAATAAAAAAAAGATTAGGATTTAGTCATTGCCACATGACTTCACTGAGCAGATAGTTCACACAAGGTAGTTAATATTTACGTGCTTTGTAAGATTGTGGAACTCGATGAGGCAGAAGCAGAAGACAACACTCCGTTTCGTTTCAGATATACATATCCATGCCATTTACAAATCGGGAGAGAAAGGAAACAAAACAAAGAAATCTTTTTCATCTTCACTTTGAACATTTTCGGTTTATATACAACAGTAAGGAACACTGTACAAAAAGAAATGCTCAGGTACTAACGTTTTAAACTCCAAACATGATTGTTTCTTTTTTTTCCCCCCTTCATTCCTTCATATATGATTCAGTACTGAGGTTTTTCCCTTTTTGACAGATGGAAGTGCATACACGGGTCAGATCCAGATACAATCACTCACTTGATAAAGACGCATTAGGACGTGTTAAAAGAATACTCATCGGACATTCAAGAGGACTATTTTATCACTTTGTTCTTTAACAAAAATAGACACGGCTTTTCCAGCCTTGAAATTCCCTCTCAGAATATATATATAAAATTATGTCTCATCTATTTACACTCAGATTGTGTTCTGAAGGATTAGAAAGGTACTGCTCCATCGCTGCTGGGAGTGCGGGCTGCGGGTAGTGCATTTTTTTTTTTTTTTTTTTTTTTTGTGTTGACCTGTCAGGAGGGCAAACGGAGATCCAGGGCGACACTGAACGTTTTCTCTGTTTGCATTGTGGCCACGGCCTGTCAGGCGTGGACAGATGTCCAGCTGAAGATGATTGCAATTAGCCGATTGTGTGTGGAGGCTGAAGCCGGAGGAGGCCATGCTACACATCTGCCCTGATCTGTAGTTAAGGAGTTTGAGGAGGACCGGAGCCGAATTTAATGATGTTGATTTTAACCAGTTTAAACCATTCATCACTGGTGGCTGCGAATGACTTTAAGGTTAGGTTTCTATGACTGTGCTTATGTTGTAGTAAGCAGCATGTGAAGGTATATCTGAAAGTAGCAAAACTAACCAAGTCCAGTCTTGATGTGAAAACCCACTTCTTAGCTTTTTCTTTGCAAATTATTAACATGTGCTAAAAACGTCATAAAAACCAGGTCTATGTGGCCAGTATGACATTTTGTTCTTCATTGAAAATATAGCCTAATCTGAAGGACATCTCTTTATTTTCTCTAATACTACCTTTAGTATCCGACAGCTACAGTTGTTTTTCTGTGTAGGTACTTAAGTATAGGCAGTGTTTCAAGACGAGTCTGCAACATTCTCACTGGTTCTTTGAAAAAGATGAGTTTCTCCTTCCATGATGGGCGCGTGGCTCCGCTGATTCTTAAACCGATGATTGGTCCCACACCTGCCAGGAGGAGGCCAAAAAAATACATCTTAGCATTTTAAATGCTGGAATATTTAAGAACTCTTGCAGACGTTGATTTTTTGTTTTTTAAAATACATCGATTTTTTAAATACATTTTCTAATATTACACCTGCAAACTTCAAAGTGTTTTATTCAGGGTTTATGTGATTGACTGGGGCTATACAATATTAGGAAAACATGAACTTGCTTGACCATGGATTTACTAAGTGTCCTCACCACCAAGCTTTAGCATATTAATCACTAAAAATACACTTTAAGTGTGGATATGATAAAAGGAGAAAATCTACAAAGTATTGATCCACAGGGACAGACTACACTTCTCAGATTTTTCTTCTTGTTCGTACTTTTGCATAAATGCATGTTGGTGTACTAAATACAGTCAAATAATAACATGTTTGTGGTTTCAAATAACATGGTCGAAAACAACGCATCTCCAAAATGTGGAAATGTTTAAGCCATATGAATCTAAAAAAAATATCAAGACCAGTATCCTATAAAATATCCTATAAAAATATCTACCACAATAATCTTAAAATTCTTTGACAGATTCACAGCAAAGGTAATAAATCATTTTGCTTTCTCGTAAAGCTGCACAACATAACATATGTGGAAATAAAGAACCTCTTTGGGAGCCATAAATATCTGAGGTTCTTTAAGTTTTGTTTATTCGAAGAGAAGTCATAGTAAAGCACAACATGAAGAGACATGAACCTAAAGCTTTATCCTGCAAGCAGATGTTGACGAACCTTGTTGACGGGGTTTATGGGCGTGCGCCCAGAGCCGGTATGAAGTCTCTGACGCTCCTCAAACCTTCCAGGTGACCTCTCCCTTCGAACGTCCATCATCCGGCCGGGGGAGCGGTCCATGCGGGGGTCTGCCATGGCCCTGCCCGGGGAACGTTCTAGCCTGGGGTCAGCCATGGCCCTGCCGGGAGACCCAACTATACGGCACTCCAGCATCCTGCCGGGGGACTTCTCTCTCTCCAGCGGGCGGCTCGGAGACTTGTCCCGCCGAAACTCTGTGCGGGCCTCCCTGTAGCGGTGGGGTGTGCCGGGGTCGCCGTGGACCAGAGGATTGGCGGCGAGCCTTTTGGAGATGTGCTCATTGTAGGAGGGTGGCCCACGCTTGTTGGGACTGTGGGGAGGAACCCAGGCGTAAAGACATGGTGCATCGTTTAGTGAAAGAGGTTTAAAGTCTGGGCTCTGCTTGGCACCGTGGGAGTCAGGATGTGGTGAGGGGGAATGGATTTATGCTACTGCTAATTGAATCGGCTAACAAGTGCATTGTTGTTTGTGATTAGAGGTGACTGAACCAATCAACTCCATTTAGTCTGCTGAATTGAATTAAGGTAGCGGTTGACAACAAAATAAGAGCGTTAATGAAGCTTTACACCAGTCAGCGGCAGAATAGCAAAAACATTTTTATTTTAAAGTTTATTATTGAGATGAGGTATTTCAACAAATCATTTAAAAATAAGTCAATGCAAAATTAAGATCTGTGACAGATAAAAAATGGGCCACCTTTCCTGCAAAAACAAAACAAATGTTAATTTTTCATTCAAACATACGAACCATCACCACGTGTGGACACCACCTGTGCCAGCTAAGCCCAGTGACCCATCAGCACCACATACATGAACCACAACCGTGTGACTGGAAACATCCCACTGCTCTAAACTTGTTCTGAGCCACATGCAGAACCTAATGTCCAGCTGAAATCAATATTCTATATAAAGACATCAAACCTTGCCTTGCTTTAGGTCAGCCAGCAGGAACATTATTTGTCTTTGATAAATGCCAAAAATAATGAAAGAAATATGTACAATTTCCTTTAATTTTAGTTTCATCAGAATAAAAGACATATTTGTAAACTTGAATCTGGCTTTGGATGTTGCTTTAATAGCTTCATCCTATCTGAGCAGCATTTCAGCCCACACCAGTAAAGGACTCGTTTCACTGTGGATAAGGACTCTCTTCTGATCAGCCACAATTTTACAAGGTCCTTTGCTGCTGTATGTTCCTGAAAGATACGATGGTTGGACATTCCCGTATTGTTTATAGCTTAAACAGACGAATATGGAAACTTCATTTTGTAATGCAAAGCTGACCTAAAACAAGACATTTTAGGTGCTGAATAAAAAGTGTGTGTATATATATATATATATATATTTTTTTTTTTTTCAACTAAATGACTAGTTAATCAAATCTCAACCGGAAAGAAAAAATTACATCTTCTTTGTTCATCTTCTTTTAGGGCAGGACTGTTGCTCCCTTGTAATATTATAAGTTCTTAATCTTTTATTTTGTGTTTTGTGATAACTGAAGGCAGAAATATAATATTCTGTTTGTTTTGAAAATGGATAGCACCTCAGAAACAAGCAACATTTAAGAGGATGGCGTGTCACTAAAGTGGTCCCTAAATGAAAGACATAATTGAAGGCAAGTTCTTACCTCCGTCCCGAGCCGTTGCGCTGCAGATCTCCTCCACCTTCTTGACTCTGCACCAGGTTGCCTTTGCAGCAAATGACCCGCAGTTTGTTCTGGTAGGATGAGGCCAAGTAAATGGCCCCAGAGGAAATGGCTGGGCCAAGGTAACGTGGGTTTGGGATGTCCAAGTGTGCATATGAGTGTGACCTGAAGAGAAGAGAAAGCAAAAATATTTTAAACAATGACCAGAACATTTCATAACTTTTTCTTATAGAACAGCACAAATATGCACAACTTGTGCTGTTCTCCGGGTTTGATTTGTAAATGCATTTTAAATGTTGAGTCACTTGAACTGAACCGAAGGTGCAACATTCAAGTAGTCTACAAAAAGTGACAGAGCAGACTGTACTTCTTTCAGTGTTTATAACAGGATGCTGTACATCTTCTATAAGTCTGCTTTGGCGTGCGTGATCTCTTTTGCAATCTTCATATGGGGTAGAGGCATCAGAGCCAGGGATTTAAAAAAAAAAAGCTTAACAAGCTGATAAAGGAGGATCACTCTGCACATAATCTCCTGGGGTTCCTGTACAAAGGATTCTTTATAAACTTAACGTCATTACAGACAACCCAGAGGATCCTCCTCATCAGATTGTGTCTGCTTCAGGTTAGCTGTCATACTGACCACTACATTCCTATCCACAGCCATCACCATTTGTAACAAATGTAATAATGAGTTACAACATTTATTTTTACTTTTAGAATTAAATCAGTTTCTTTTCAGTTCACAGTTATGAACTATGTTTTGTCAGTCCCTGTAACTAACATTTGAAAACCAAAGAACTAAAAAGAAAATTGTACCAGCAAAATACATTAGATCCTCAGCCTTGAAGTTATGGAGTATACACTATACATAGTTTTATTGTGAAATTTAAAAACCACAATTCAGTTTTATTTTCATTTTTAGGTCCTAAGCCAGAAAGGAAAAAAACAAAACAAAACAAAAACATCTTTTTGAGAGAGAAAAGATCCACAATTTCCTGTCTAGTGGCAGACAGAGACTGTCTTTATACATAACTCATTTCTCATGGCTATTAAATTTTAGGTAACCTTTTTTCTGATCACATAAAAATCAAGACTTTCACAAATTTTCTGATTTTAATTTGTAAAAGCCAAATAAAAAAAATTAAAACCATGCATCATTTTGCTTCCACTTCAGAGTTCTGCACTATACTGTGTTGCTTTAATACATACATTAAAGTTTATTACAGGAATACCAAAATCTATATATAAAAAAAAACAAACTGTAAACATCTTTTAAAAGCAAAATAGCAAACAAAAATAACCCCTTACCCAAAAGCAGCATGTCCCTGAATTTCAATAACATCCAAAGAGTTGAAGTAAGTCACAAACAGGTAGGGCTCTCTGTAGGCTGGAAAACCAACATTCATTCATCATCATTGCTGTTTTTTTATCCTTTAAAATCAATTACAATTCATCAAAAAGAGACACTCAAACTGGTTGACATTTACCAAATGAGAGAGGCAGACGGCTCCACTTGATATCGTCTGTTCTACTTCTGCGGCCATATGCATCAACAAACACACCAAACTCTGAAAGACAAAAGTCCAGAAGTTAAAAAACCCAACAGGAAACACAGCTTTTCCACTTTGGTGGACCTGCTAGTAATGTGTTAACATATATAACCACATAAATATGTGTCAAACCGTGGAAACAGAGCAGGTACTCGTCCTTCTGTGGGGCTGTGGTGACTTGGATGATGGAGATGGGAAAGCTGTGGGAGGACGCAGCGAAGACAGCAGAAGCCAGCGTTACGTCGTTTTTATCCAAGAACTCTGCAGAAACGAATCCCCAGAGATATTTAGCTCTTTCAGGTGTGAACGCTCCAATGCTGCGGTGACAGAACTGCTCTGCTGTAAACGTTTGCGTAAAACCATCTGGTTATAAAGAAATAACAGTTCAAATTAAGACACGTACCTTCCAGCACATACTGCTTCATCTCGATCTCATAGAACTTATTTGTGCCGATTATGATGCTGTATCCAGTGAAGTGAATACAGCTGCATGGCTCTGATGTCTCAATCTCCTGCAAATGCAAGCAGAGAATGGATGAGCGTCCTCTTTAAATTCCCACTCCGAGCAGATCTTCCAAGCCGTTTGTTCACCTTTCTGATGCAGAACTTGTTGAGGCTTTCATTATGTCGCAGGATAGTAATCTTGTTAGGCATCGCAGCACAGATACAGAGTCCGTTATCGATCTGCAAAGACAGAACAGGTCTAATCAGGACAGAGGTAAATATCTGCAATCACCGCTCTGTTGTTCCTGTTAAGATCAGCTCAATAACTGACTAGGTGACAGTCCGCCAGGGTGTAGCTCCCTTTACGCAGCAAATGGTCTCACCTTTCCAGAAGAGAAGAGGTGGCATCCCTTCACTGTCTCAAAGATGAAAGGGTTGAGGTCAGGCTGAGCTGGGAGATGGGACTGTGACAAAGACTGTTTCACCTTCTTGATCTCCACCAAACACAGCGCTCTCTCCTCCCCTGAATGACATCAGCCAGACCAGGCATTAAAACATATAAAAGGAATTGCTCATAAATTGGGGGTTTAGCAAGTAAATTTATGGCTTTTAAGATCTTTTTATGCCTTTAGATCCAACATATATGACAACTAATTATTTAAGAAAATAACTAAAAACATTTTTTACATAACTTGTGTCAATTCACATCTTGATGCCACTTTATAAGTGTTTTGGAAGATAGATTTGGCCATGTAGTTTGGGTATGAATCTAACCAGAGAAGTAATGCCAATCTAAATAATCTAAATAACTGTAGCTGACTACATTATAACTGTTAAAACCAGACTGTTATATTACTTTGCTGCAGTAGGAATGATTACGTATTACTTTTCTCTTAAGTAAAAACAATCTTTTCACAGTGAAAGTGCTTCACTCAGTTCTCATACAATGAGAATGTTGTACCAGTGATCATCAGTAGCTTATCAAGCTCCCTCAGGATCTGGATCTGGAAAACCGAAGTCAGTCCAGGGATGTGCGTCAAAGAGTTCTTGATGACGTTGAGAGCATACAAACCCTCCTCAGAGCCAACTAGAACAATCTGAAGGAAAAGATGAGGCAGGCAGTGAGGAAAATGTAGTAGTCAGGCAAATTGCCTCATCACAAGCATGGTTAGAAAGCCTCTTTTTTTGTGGTTACAGTACCTGATCTGTGAGAGGTAGGGTGCAGTTGATGTCCAAGCGGTCATCCCCCTCCAGTTTCAGCAGAGAGTTGCCCAGAAGTTTCTATTAAGACAATAAACAAAGGAAAACAGAAAGATTCAGAAATCTGCAAATAAGTGGAATTAGAGGAAAGTCAACTCAGAGCATGACAGCCAGAGAGTTTTTACAAACAAAATTAGCAAAGCACCAATATAGCCAGGCTTATATCACATACAGGGTTATGTACGAAGCACACAATTTGTTATACCTCCAGTAAACCAGTTAACTGGAATCTTTCCAGTCTTATGGGTATCGTTTTTTTTGTAATTAAGTTTTAAATACATTTCATTATACATTATTTATCTATTGCAACTGAAAAGAGAGAAAATAGTCAAATAGCCAAAGATCAACAATACAAGTCTTGTATGTGCCAAATGCTGCTCTGCGATATTTCTTGTAGCATCATTTTTACTGTATAACTTTAATTAGTCAATCTGGAGGTCTAACAGAGCTCATCATAATAAAGCCAAAGAGATGCAGTGGAGGGAGGAGCTTTAGACAAAAGGCAGCTGCATTGGAGAAAATGATGAGGGAAAACTGGATAGAAAGTAAAGTAATTTAGGGAAAAGCCCACATGTGAAAAAACAGGGAAAGAAATAAAAAACAAGCCTAATATGAGATAATCTTGCAACAGTAGTCTGTAATCAGAAAAACATTTAATTTGGTTAAGATTATGAAGCTCCTGGATGGAAATGAAAACACAAATTTTACTGGACTGTCAGCAATGCAAGACTTTGTGTGATGTAAACAAATGAGGCAATAATTCAGGGATGCACCAATAAATGGGCTTTTGACCAGAATGCATCAACCTTTTTTATTTTAGCTTGGCCTGTGACCAGCTGGTCAGAACGTCAGTTCCTCTTGCACATCACAAGTAAGAGGTACAAGGTTGCAGCAACAACTAAAACAATGTAAATGTTACTGAAAAAACAACTACTCTCATTTTTAATGACATTCTTAAACCTCCCTGTGGGTCATTTAGGCTGTAAGATACCAGGAAGGTTAAACACATTACAGCAAAGTTACTTTGTTTTGAGCTTTAAACCTCTGTTTCACATGATATATGCTGAATTTAGAAATTCAGCATCTATCATGCTTTTAACCAATGTGAAAATCTTGGTTAAGTCTTTTCAGTTTGTTCCTGTACATTCTCTACAATATACAAACAGAAACAGTTGTTAGAGTAATGCTAACCATTCTAATTGCTAATCACTCCAGTTGCACAGCTTTTAATTTGGTAGTCGACTCTGGTAAAACTCTCTGTTTTGCGCAAACTACAAAGCTGTGGGTGAATGTTCTTATCCCAGTGTGATTGTTATTTTGCAACAGGTTCAGCCTTTATCAACAAATCAGTACATTTAGAATTTGATGTCACAAGTCTTATGTTAAAGTTAGAAACAAAAGACTAGCTTTCACATTAGTTAGTCTTATGAAACCAAATTCATAAGACTAACTTGTTAAGAAACCAAATTCTTGAGGAAAAAAAAACAATTATAGCAAAATCTAGACTTATTTCATGTGACTGAGGTCACACTGTTGTGTTCACAATAAACTTTAAAAAAACTGGAAGAAGAGTTAAAACAGTTCCAAGTAATGATGGTAGACATTAGAAGGTAACAGAAATTTAATGTTTAGATACAGAGGAGGTAGAGGCAAGGGCACAGCATTTGGAGAAAAGCTGAAACAATTCAGTTAAGCTAGCATTACAAAGAAAGCAGAGGATGAGGGAAATGTTACAAGAAAACAGAAAGAAAGGAACAAGAACCAGCCCATGATATCTGCTGTTGCAAAATCCGATCATGTCATGGTTTACCAAATAGGGCTTTAGCACAGCTTTTGCAGGAGCATGCAACACAGCATACACTAAAATGTCTGACGCAGCATGTTCGTGTCCATGCGTTAATGTTGTTTATATTAATGAAAATGTATGAAGTACAACTGTTTTTCGAAGGCATCTGTTCTGATCGACCACATTGAGTAAGTGACCCTGGACTGCGCTGACCTCAACTATCGGGCACACAGTTTTATGCATATTGGGGACAGCTGACACATGCTCAGTCGGACGGACGACTGAAGCCCAAGCGTTCGTGCAGCCGCTTACTGTACCTGAACCAGAGGTGATAGGTTCTTCTGTCTTTTAGAAACGCCTGCCTATAACATGATCCACATAACCACGTTGAATGGAGATATACGAGCACACACACGAACACAGTCACACACGTACCAACCAATTTATTCACAGAGGAGGACAACAAATAGGTACAGGATGAAAATATTGAACACATGCAAAGAGAGAAAGAAAGGAGAGAAAACCAGAAGTGAAGATGCTGGACTGATGAGGAATAAAAAGCATCTTAATTAACTTTTTCAAATTTTTCCCCAAACAAGACTAAGATCTTTTGATTTGGTTAAAATTGATCTAATATTAAGAAATCAAGGACTAGTTTCACACCCCTTGTTTATAAAAGTATTTACATATTGAGCAGCACAAAATCTTAAAATAATGTATGAATATTTAAACTTCTCCTTAAATGACAAAATTATACTTACCGCCTCAGATTCTGCTCTGTCTTTAGATCCACGGCTACCGACCACGACAGACTCCAGCACTGCCACCCAGCGCTGCTTGTCAGGGAAGCTGGGAGCCATGAAGTAGAGGCACTGGCCCGGCCAGCATGTGGTGTGGGGATGGGACTCCAGCTTCAACACATATGGAATGTCTGAAAACGGGTACAAAAAAAGCAAAAAAAATTATATATATGCATTTGGACGGCAATATATTTAAAGATTATAAAAATCAGAAACTCAATGTAAATGCTCAAATGACAGAATACCTTTAAAAAATACAAACGTAATTTCTGGTGAGGAGTAAAATATAAATAGGAAACATCCACATTTAATGCCACTTAAAATGGCTAAATCTCACAGGTGCATCATATCAGGAGTAAATGGTCAGAACATAATTACTCGAAGTTTTCCCTGTGTATGAAAGCATAGAAGGGTTTAGGCATGAAATAATGAAACTCAGATTTTACTGTGTATGAAAGGGTATTTGAGGAAATTGTGACCTCATTTGTAAGAAATAAAAAAAAAAAATGAACAAAAGAGAGGTGATATAGAACTGGCCCTCTGAAACAGGCTGTTTGAAACCCCTTAAATATCTCACAGATGAAAGTTTAGATGTTCTGGTAGATGGCTTCAATAAGCTTTAACTAATATGAATAAAATTATCAGTAAGGCAGCAGGTTGTCCCAACTTCTTCCTCATTCAGAATACAGACTTTAGTTGCTAACTTTTGTTTAAGAATCCAAACAAAGTAAGAGTTTAATGATCAACTGTAACTAAATCACTATGTTTTTTTAGATATACGTATACAAGTTTACACATCAATATTTTAATATTTCTCAAAAACAAACAAAAAACAAGTAGTTGCTGGTATGGCCTCATTTTATTTTATTTTACAAAAAATTTTCATTAGCAGAATTAACTGTAGTTTTTCTTACCTGACTTGGCCGTGTTGATGAGCTCGGAGGCACCGATGGCTCCATGAACTGTGACCTCTCCATCACCTAAACACAGCTCAAACTCCTCCTCAGCCTTTAGAGAGTCTAAAAAAAAACCAAACAGATGGATTCCACTGTGGTTTATACAGGAAAACCTGAACTTAAATCATAACGTCATTATTATAAATTTAACAGAATTATCTTAATGCATAGAAGAAAAAAAATAATAATTGTTGACCTTCTGCAGGTTCAGTATCATAGACTGATAGTTTGGTTCCATCCAGAATCACATATTTCCTCTCCCATCCTTGCTGGCCACGTTTGCCATTTCTGTCCAGTGAAATATGAAGGTTTAAACTATTTATTAGTGCTGTATAAAACATTCAGAAAAGCTGTAAAATACCTGTACTGGGGAGACTATTACCTAGGCTGCTTCATCCATCCTTCGAGACGAACATGCCCAGAAGCCTCCTTCATTTGCAAAGCGGGTGAGTTTGTCTTTTCTCTGCACAGAGCCTCTGAGAAGTGAGTGGCATACTCAGCTGGCAGACCGCAGGTGGCCGGCAGACACGGGGAACACTTAGGGTGGCACAGGGTGTGGCACTCTGCAACGAGACAAAAAGAAGGATGAAAAAGCCTTTAAAATAGCTCATCATTACATTAAAATAACCCCAAGATCCAGTTTCGTTGCCAAAAAGCATCTAGAATAATCCTCTCTGGATATTTAATCATCCTTATCAGAAATTGTAGAGTTCATTTAAACTGTATAGTTTAAATGAACTGGCCTTTCAAATGTAGTCCATAAACTTGGTTTTAACCTGTGGCCATTCCCACAGCCTAACGTGAGCCTGACTTATTCACTCCAAACCAGTTTTGACGTTGGTTTAAAAATCAGCGTCCTGTTAAAACGCCCGACTGTGGCCAAATTTCAACCATCTGTCCCTCTCAGATGAAAAGAAACTGGTGAGAATGAATGACAAACTGAAAGCTGGTTGCTGGAGCCTCAGAGAAGACAGCTTGACTTCAACTTGATCTGTGGAGAACAGACTAGCAAGATGGCACTTGAAGAAAAGGTTTTATAGTCAGGCAAGGCAGTATTGCCACAATAACAAAAGGTGTCTGCAAGGAAGGTAAGGCTTTCAAACTTCAGAACAGCACAAAAACTGTACAACAGGGATGTCCAAAATCAATCCTCAAGGGCCGGCATCCTGCATGTTTTAGTTCTCTCCCTGGTGGTAGTAGCAACCTTTTCAATGTTCATCGTAGGCCTTCTAAAGAGCCATCATTGGATCCAGGTGCGTTAAACCAGGAAGAGAACTAAAACATGCAGGATGCTGGCTCTCCAGGACCGACTTTGGGCACCACCGCTGTACAACATAATGGTGGAAGAATCATGATAAGGGTATGTTAGGAATAATTAGGATGCAAGTCTTCCTCTAAATCACTCTACTTCACCTCAAATCAATAACTAGATGATGGGAACTTGGGCAATATCAACTGTTCCAGTCAGACAATGAGAACAAATTTATTAAAACGACTGAGGAGACAAAATGATTGGAAATGTGTGGAGTATTTCTGTTGGGTCTTTGGCAAAAAATATGGTAACCAGTTAGAATTATACCAAAGTCCTGCTAACTGCTACACTTTTGTTTTTTCTACACATTGCTAAGGGAAGTGTGTTTAAACATTAGTGGAGAGTAGATGAATATATGTCATCACACAAAACACACTCCCAAAATGTTTAAGATATTCATCCCAATGAATGTGGTAAATGTAAACTCCAGACCAGCAGTCAATTAATCAACTTGGACACTGTTGTCTTTGTTATTGTCTTTTCTAAGACAACAGCTGTGAAACCGATGATCCTACCCAGGAAGAAAGAAGCCAGATTAATCCATCTAAAGGCTGCATTACAAGAATGATTCCAGTATTTTTGTTATTTCCTGCCAATAAAGTGTCCCCGGAAATATTTTTATGTTCCATCTGTGCCGCTGAAAAGCACGATACAGACCTAAACAAGTGGCAGCTTGCCGTCCAAAGTGAACAGTGTCCAGGCAGACGGCACATTTGGCAGCCCTCATGTTGAGGCCGACAGTGAAACGATGAGGAATGTTGTGGTGCATTCTTTCCTTCACACGGCGACCAAATTCTGCAAAGCAAACAGGGGAGAGAAGAGAAAAAAAAAGGACGCAGAGATAGAAGTTACTGACACGAGGCAAAGTGGTACATTAGAGGAGAAATAACTGCGAGGATCAGCAAAGATTTGTTTCAGATGCATTATTTTCAAGCACTAGAAGGCATTTTAAGTAATGGATTTGGAACTGGGCCTTAAAACAGTCAAATTAAAAATCAGATTGCACATGCTAGTAAGCATGAAATGTATTTAAATGCTCCTGTGTGAAAAGCTACCCGTCCTACACAATACGTCTTCCTGTCTCAAGGAAGAAAGCAGTCTTTGGTCAAGTTAGACAGTGAAACAGATGAACACATTGATAGCGAAAAGTTTCCACACGGTGCAGCATGCTGGCATCGCAGGTGAGCTCAGGTGTTTGATGGTGGCTAACTTACTTTCAAACGTGACCCTCCTCTTTTCTGAGAGGGAAGAGGGAAGAGACACAAAGAAGAAAGTGGTCTAACAACAGCTAAATGCAAGCAGAAACACACCGACACCAAGAGCCTGAAACACAAAGCAAGAGCAACCAATTCTGCCCATTTTCTTACAGGTGTTAGACCCTTAGATGTTTGCTGATTGGGTTGGTTTATTCCTAAATATAGAAAGTTCTTTTACTCACTGAATTTCTTTATACTGATGTGAACATTTTCCAGGTGATTGTTGAGCCGTTTATCAGTTGTAGCTGGGATTCACTCGACCTGCAGCCTAGCTATGGTATAAGCAGCAGTGGTTCAGTTTCCATGGCGATGTCTGCATCAATAATGTGTTTTCGCTTCAAATTAGAAGACAGTCTGGATTATTTAAAAGCAAACCCAGCTTTTTTATGGCTTATCTACGTTTCTCGTTTCTTTGTGTTCTTAAAATTTGCAACAATTAAAAAAAATGCTTTTACATAAAAAAAAGTCGCAGTTCCCACTCATAATTAAACAATTATTTCCATTTATACACTAAAATCATGTCTCTAGATATAGGCTTTTGATAATGTTTCAAAATGGGGGGAAAGAACAACAATGAACTCAATTTGTTGGATTGTGAGGGGTGACCACAATTTTTCGTGGGTAGCAAAACCATGAGTTTGCTTCCCGATATAGGAGAGCATCTACTGTACTTCTCCTATATCGGGAAGTAGTTGCTCTGTTACATACAGCAAAATTGTTACAAATTACCTGGATAAATAGTCAATTAAATCTGATACTGTTTTGTTCACACCATGTTTGCAAGGCAGTCTTAGGTTGGCCTAATTCTTGCTTTGTGAAAACGGCCGTTGAGAAAACACATACAGCACAGGACACGGACAAAAGAGGTGACCAAACAGTCCATTTGTTAGCGTCAGGTTGAATGCGCCTGAGAGGGGAAACACATTAACCTCAGTACAAGAAATTCATGCCTCATATTTACACCGAGTAAGAGATCAACACCGTTTGCTTTTATTTATCTGGTTACGTTTTATTTGACTAACCTTCAGGTGTAGACGTCTCCTTGCAGCGAGTGGAGGGGTTGAGCAGGCTACTGGGGTTGGGCTGATGTTCTGGAGATTTGACGATGGCCGACATGAGGATCTGGTGTCGAGCCTGGGCTGGTGTGGAAGGAGTCACATGTTCCTGGGCTTTGAAATGAGCCGCTGTGACACCAGATGCAAATACAACAATAAATTATAAGATCAGGAATTTGTGACTTTTAAAAGAAATTGGGAAAATGTTTGAAATAAGCCTTCTTAGGTTTGTTTTTTTGTTTTTTTAAATGCTACCAAGATAAATTGTAGTAAAATAAAAAGTCAGTAAATTTAAGTTGCAAAATTTAAGCCGTAATTTAAGTTGAAAAATCAACAATGTATTATTTAGCATTAAAATAAACAATAATAACCATCCATAAAAAATTCTAATTTAAGAGGTTGCAATAGAAAACATTGTTTGTTCTAGAAATAAATGTTGCAAATCATAAACGTAGAACTACCTAAAATATCTCTAATGGTGTTCGAGTGGGAAGTAAAAAATTGTCCTGTAATGACATAATTATATCCTATAAAGTATTAACTTTATTGTAATAAGTATGTGCAATTAATGAGAGGGAGAAGGAGGAGAAAAGAGTGAGAACAAGAGAATGGGAAGTAGAACCAGAAGAAGGATGAAACTTTTTCCATAATTTGCAATAATTTAGAATTGATATTTATTTAGATATAACTGTTACTACCATTAATCCTATCACTGCTATTATTACCATTACTAGTATTACAAAGTATGAAGTAAAGCTCAGAGCCTTAAAGATGCCCAACAGTACCTTCTTCTCTGAGGGAGCGCAGCTCTATCCTCATCTTCTGTAGTGCCTCCTCCAGCTCTGAACACCTAGAGCGCTCCTTATCCAAGGCCATTTTCATGTCACCATACGGCATGGGGACTGCCGGCTGGGCCTGTTGAGCCAGAGCGCCATTAGTAGTGGTGCCTACATCTTCACGCCGCCGTCCAAAGATACCCTGTACAGAGGAGAAATGGTAATCCACTTATTAATTTATCACATGACCAGAACACTGTTTACTATAAATGTGTTTTTAAGCTAAAGCTGATTGAGATCTTGGTACGATTCAGTAAACTGAAATATTTTTCTGTACCTTCTTTTTTTTGGTGGGTTGGTCCATTTTGGCCTGCAGGAAATCAATGAGTTTGGTCTGCTGGGAGATGGTGCCCTCCATTTTTACTTTCTCATGGGAGTACACAGCCTGTAGTACGGAAATCAGAGGCTCAGAGAAGGAAATGCCTCAAAAGACTGCTTTGAAAAGAAGTCTGTGTGGGAAAACTAATCAGGATTATAATCATCACTGCTCTTCTGAGACACTTTTCGCTGTGGCTAATGTATTTAATAATTAGGAGCGTCTTCCTCTCCAGAGGGGATCACATTTCATTTGTCTGAAAAGGTACAATAGTGAGCACCTGTATATTTTCCAGCTGGTACTCCAGGTCTGTCCTCTCAGTTTTGAGCATGTCTGTTTGGTCCAGGGCATCCTGAAGGCCTTGAGTCAAACGGAAAATGTGGCTTTTCTGAAGGTCCATCTGCTGCTGCAGCTTGGCTTGCTGGAGGGGAAGACCGCCAATCACAAAATACAGTTAAAACAAAACCTTTCAAATCAATGTTGCTCTGGTTAATTGCTGACGACTTTCTACCTCTTCCATCAGCCTCTGTTTCAGTTCCCTCTCGGTCTCCAGTTTTTGCTGCAAGCTGCGAGCGTTCATCTCCAGCATTGCGTGCTTCTTCTCCAGATCGTTGAGCTGTGACACAAGCCAGCCACAAACATGTTTCATGAAAGAAAGCTATGATGGCTGACAAAGCTAAATTTAAGGATACCAAAGAAAACGTCTGTTCAAAAGATCCGAGCTCCTAAATTTCATAACAAAGATAAAAATATGTTACAGAAATGGAGAAGAACAGAAAGTTCAGACTGAAAGATTACCGTACACATTACCTAATACTGATGTATTCTGATCCAGGTAGACATAACATGGTCATATGGAAATAGTTTATCGTTGTATTTAAATGATGAACATGAGTGTGCTCATAAGACGGAATAATTGACTGCACATTTATCAGATCACTTTGATCATAAATATTACGCTAAAAGCTATTTCCAGGACAAAGACAGTAATGGGGGATAGTTTTTCCTAAAATATTAGATTAATGTCTTTTGGAAAGGGACAGAAGAACTACATGCTTTATGTTGCCTTCAACAAGCCTCTAACACAATTCTGGCTGGATATTTATCCACTTTTCTAATTAGAATGAGCTCACATAAAATGAAGGATTTCCTGGCACAGACTGTTTGTACATTTAATTCATAATATTTTAAATTATCCATAAAAATCACAAGTCCAATCCTGGCTCCATTCACTCTCGAACCAGATTTGATAAGTTAGCGATCACTTTCCTGTCTGAACAACCAAAACTGTGCCCAAAGTTTCAAACGTCCAGCAATATATACACTCAGTATCACTTCTATTCTTGGGTTTATTTTGTCAGGGAGTTAAAAATAACACAATACGTGACTTCTGGAGACTAAAAAATGGCTCCAGAAGTCATTTTACTTATGTCTGTGGGCAGCTGCAACCCTCTGTCGAACTAGTGTTCTTTCAGGTATTGCCGCTTTTTGCTTTGCTTGTTCGTAAGTTGTGCTTGAACATCTGAATCAATTATCTTTCTTCTGAGGGTGACTGTTTATGATCCATAGTAAAACTTGGGTCATAATGTGGAAAATGCTCAAATGCATCGACAAAAGCCCTATTCCTACAGGCACTGATTTGAATGCATCCGTCTTATAAACTGTGTATGGTTTAGAAATAAATCTAGACTGTAAGGAATATAGTGAAGTGAATAAAGTGAAGACAGGCAACATACTTACAGTGTCAGACAAACTTTCAGCTTTCAGTCTTTGCTCCTTCAAAGCCTGTTGTAACGCCAGTATCTCAGCCTTATGCTCCTTGACGGCCAGTTCCACTGCCTGACGAGACTCAGTGCTGCGCTGCTCTGCACGAAGCCTGTGATCAGAACCAAAAAACTGTCTAGTAGTAACATTGAAAAATATAATATATAAAGAGAATGACATTATCAAATTGTATGTTAATGTGAATTTAAAAAAAAAAACATGTTTTACCTGTTTTGCTTTTCATTATCCAGTAGTCTTTGGAGGTCTCTGGTCCGTCTCTCTGCTTGGTTTTTTTCGTCCTCCAGAGCTCCTCTCCATGCCTCCCACTGTCTCTCTTTCTCCAACAACTCGTCGTTCAGAGACTCCAGTTCCACCACCTGCTCCTCCAGCATGCTGCATGTTGTCTTCAGTGTCTCAATGTTCTGGGAGCATAAATTTAAGAGAAAAACACAGTTTGTCAATATTATGCCATTACTCTCACTTTACTTTCGCTTTAAATGCTGTTATGTCTCACAAGGTTTTCATGTTAAAACAAAATTACTGTGACACTGAATGAGTATTTTAGCTTGCTAGTTATCATTTTTTATGTCTAAATGTATAATTAAATTTAAACAAAAAATTTAAATACACTTCATTCCTCGCCAGCTTGGATTGAAATCCACCCCATGTTAAGTGGTGGTTCTTGCAGATTTTACCAACTAAACAAGGGTTTATTAGCAGCTAGTTAGCGGTAGCGTCAACCGCCTTGAGTCACAGATACAATGAAGATGTCTGTGTGCGACTCAAACTTTTGCCTTACAAACAAAATTCCCAACATTAAATAGCCCTGCCACAACAAAGTTTAATAGTCATATTTGAGGCCAAATTAAATTTTTTATTAATAAATTTAAAACATTTTATGGCCTTGATTTTAGATATGTGAATTTTAAACTTTTTAAGGCTGCAGGACACGCTTTTAAAAAACAATTTAATTGCTCTCATTTAACCTGTTTCTGGTTGTTGAGGTGCATCTCCCGGTCAGCCACCTCTCTCCTGAGGCGGTCCACCTCCTGGCTGAGCTGCATCTTATCCTCCCTCTCATCTGACGCTTCATCGAGCTGTTTTGACAAGTAGAAGTTCTGGCGGTTCAGTTCAGCATTCTCCTGACTCAGCTGCGTAAGCTGCTCCTCCAGGTCAGTGATCACCTGAGGCGAAACAAACAGATGGCGGCGTTAACCCCATACAGATAAGTGGTCATAATACATAAATATTTTTTGCTGCTGTGCTAAAATGTAACTCGATGCACCACAACTATTTTGCATCTGTAATGAGATCCTTAGTAGATTACCGCAGTTATTTCTTAAGCATACTGCACAAATCTTATGGCAAACGTTTGATAGTTGTGATCAGAAAAGAGGAAAATGAAGGCAGCGTCAGCACTTACTGAGCAACTGTCCCTTAAGGCATCAAATTTGCGCTGAATATCGTCTCTATGGTTCTGCAGAAAAAAGAAGACAGAAATAGATATACAATGTGAAATTATGTATTTTTGGTGCTCCAATGTAAAATTATTCTACAACTGCTTACATGGTTCTGAATTGTCATAATGGATAAGGACCCGAGGCATTTTGCTGCAGGATATCTGCCTGCCTCATCGCCTCTATACCAAACTTACTGAATAGCAACTTTATGAGATCTTGTCCTTGTCTGCTTGGAGTAGCGTCTCTTACCCTAAGTGCAGTGATTTCCTCCTCTGCCTCAGCAGTGGTCTCTTCCAGCTCCGTCTTTGCCTGCTGCAGCTGACTCTCCAGGGCGAGGCGTGCAGCCTGCAGGCTACTGATCTGGGACTCACGCTCTTGAAGAGACAAGGTCAACTCTGACACCTGTCTCTTAATCTCCAGTTTCTCTTCTTCATGTTCAAGGCCCATCTGCATGGGAAACAAGTAAGCCTTTTTAACAAAGACCTCAAACTTCCATCGTTTTCTGTTCTTTTCAGCCAGTTTCATGAAATTATGGCAGATATTGCTACTGTTGTCTGGCTTAAAAAACAAAACCTGCATAAAACAACTGTGAAGTTGGCCATGAGATAGATATAACTTAAGATACAGAAAAAAATGTAGCAAAAAATTAACAAATATTTGTCTCTATATTCTGTTTTCCTTTTCAAAACTTATTCAGCTTTAAAAACATTTAAATAACTATATTAAGTAAAAGTAAACAACAAGGCATGTCGGCTGTTCCTCCAGAAAAACAGAACTACCCTTCACTGGTTACTGGTCATCTTGCACTTTTGAAATGAGCTTTTATTTACCCAACGTTTTGTGTACAATGACACGTCTTCTGCTTTTGGGACAGTCTGGTAAATTGAAAAAGAAACAAACTGACCTGGAGATAACAGGAAGGCTGAGTAAATTACTGTACAGTCTGCTTTCATCATAGTTTTTGAACAGTTTGTCTGTCATGGAACAAGTTAAATTTGGAAATGTCATCCTGCTTGAAATTTCAAAGTTGATTGACGTTTACAATTATCAATTGTAATAATTCCTAGTACGGGACAATGAATGGAGTGTAAAATGTCAACTCCAATCATTTGGTATTTGTAAAATAGGGCTTTGTTCATTTAAAAACAGACTCCTCTCACAAGTACATGATTGGATACTGACTCTGCTCCTAATTTAAATAAATAAAAGACGAAAAGGCTAACAAATATTTTAAATTCTTTTAAATATAATTCCTAAAAAGTAAACCTCTAAAAATCACTATTGGTGGGTCAGAATGTTACAAAACCGGAATGTCAGAATTCAGCCACAAAATTTTTTTCCAGGCTAGAATCCTACAGTTTCCTCTGTGCTCTCAGAGGAAATCGGTCTGCAAGCTAAAGGACAGCAAGGTGAGTATTTAGTGCCAGGCTGTGTATCGTGTCTCAGTAGAGTGCGAGAAGGAAGACATGACAGCAGGCTGTCCGTCAGCAACATCTACAGACAAGCTCTCAATAAGAGGAAGAGACTAATTAGCAACCTTTTTATCAAACTGTACAAAAAATAAACAGCTGAGTATTAGGATACATTTCCCAGTGTAGGACAAATGTAAAATTTTAGGAGAGTACAGTTTGTACTATTTGTACATGTATCTTACAAACCAGTCTCCCCTCAAGTTTTTGTTTGATTTTTATTCCTTCCCTCATTTGTTGAAATCTGGCCAATAAATCTGAATTTTTCATAGTAGGGATTTCTTTCTAGACTTTTATCTATTGCTACATTTACATGAAAGCTACAGAAGCAGACTAGCTGATCAACTCCTTAATCCTGTCATGATGCATGGCTGGATTCTGTGCTGGTTTAAGTGAATGACTTAATCTTGAGCTTACAAATTTAGCACCGATTGCCTCCTGTTGTCTTACCTCCCGCAGCCGACTCTCCAGCTCCATCAGCCGGCTTCTCCTGGTTTGCTCCTGCTGACTCATTTTCTCCAAGTGCTCCTCTAGTTTGGCATTCTGAGCCTCTAGCTTGCCTGCTTGAGACTCCAAGTAAAACTTTTGCTGACGAAGTTCTGAGATCATCTCTTCCTGAGCTTTCCTGCCAAGAAAAGGAAACACGAATGTGGCTATTATTTATTTGGTTGACTCATTTCTTAAGAAAAAAAACAAAAACAAAAAAAAAACAGCAAAATTTCTCAAATGAGAATTTGGAGTTCAATATTTGAAATGATTAAATCCAGCATTGTTTAGGCGTATCCTAGTGAACACACTGGAGTAAAAATCTCCAGGAGAACAGAATGTGCTGGACGCTTTGTCCACTCACATATTCTTCTGGGTGTAGATGCTACTGTTGGCAGCCAGCTTGTTAGCTTCGGACAGCTCAGCGATGCGCTGCTCCAGGTTCTTCATCTTGGAATCCATGGCATTGATGGTCTGCAGTAGAGCAGGGATGCAATTAACACCCAGCCCATCAACGTCTGACAAACCCACTCACCCAATAGGTTTCTTGATCAGTTTGTGTATAAAAGTCATAAAGAATAACAGCAGATAGTTAGCCAGCACATTTTTGTTTAAAGTTAGCATACTGTTAAACGTTTACAAAATCCTATTTGAATCCATTTAGCAGTTGATGATCTGGGAAAGCTTCTTAACGGCTTCCAGGCTAACACATTAAGCCCGGGCCATGTTGACCAACAAGAACCATTCTGCCAATTACTTGTCAATCCAGCTAAACTGCGATAAGAAATAAGCTAGCAACCAAATTAAATATCTGAAGAAATAATCTTACAACCAAATCATTAGATGTTCCCAAGTAGGCAAGTTAAGCACATGCAGGTCTTAACTAAGCAGACATAACTTCTGAATCCACTTCAATAAAGAATTAGAGAAAGATTTTGTTGTCTTACAGCTTTCTGTTCGCTGATTAGTTTGCAGTTCTCTCTCGACTCCTCCTCCTGCTGTGCCCTTTTTGCCTCCAGGCTCTCCTTCTCGGCCATGTCTGCCTTCATCTGGGACTCCAGGACCTGGATTAGTCAGAGCCGGAAAATAGGAGACTAGTCAGATTATATCAGAGATGCTCACGCTTCATTTATAGCCTGCTACAAGACATACTTCATGGTTTAACTATGAAATCTGGGGTGGAAACTATAAATAGAGCATTGTCAGGTTTTGCTGTAAAAAATGTGAAGGTGACATTAATTGAAAATTAGACCTGAAAAGAAGAGGATTTTCTGACCCACCTTGATCTTATCTTCATAAAGCCTCTCCTTCTGAACCAGCTGAGTTTCCATCCTCTGAGCTGTTGATTGGGCATCCCTCAGGTTCTCCTCCAGTTCCTGGGGAAATTATGAACATTATAACAAACTCGCCAGTAACAATCAAGACAGGACAATCAACTAATAAATCTACTCTCACTCAAAATTACAGGAGAAATAAAACAAAGAAAGAAACTTGCATTAAAAAGCTGGAAATCCACAAGCTGACTGTAGCGGTGCCTGTTCATGCTGGAAATGGTAAAATCCATAAATGTAACACCAAATCTTTTCAAACTATCTGTGAGCCTCGGCTCCCTACGTCCATTTCCTACATCCATTAATGACTGAGCCTTGACCATTATGGGGTTAGAAGGGTGGAAGGAGCAGGGCAGTGGGGAAATTAAGGGTGGAGTAGTGAAGAGTATTAATGAGCTTTAATCTAAGGCTCTCCCACCAGGATCTTTTCGGCCATCTGCTGGATCTGCTGAGATTTGGTCTGAATGTCATCTTTCAGCTTATTCTCCCGACGCTCGACCATCTCCAGCCTTTTTACTTGGTTTTCCAGGGTCTTCCTGCCCTCCTGCTTACACAACAAAAAGAATCCAGCAGAAAAAGTAAGTGCACAGAAAAGTGGTGATGATGACACAGAAGAATGGAAAGCAAAAAAAAAAAAAACAGTGGAAGAAACTTGTTATGCAGCCCAATAGTGGGTATTTATCATGTTATCTACCATTTATCTTCAAAAATGTCTTGTCATGATAAGAATTTTGACTTACGATAAATTTCAGCTACTGTAAAAAAAAATTCACTAAAATTTTATTTTTACTATTTTCTCCACTCTTTGTTCCATAGTGGAGAAACCAGTAAATTCAAAAATGGGATTAAACAAAGTCCCAATGTGCAGTTTAGTGATATAAATCACACTTCTTTAAGTGGCATCTTGAAGAAGCCCATTTCAAATAGGAATGTTTTCCAAACACAGTATTTGTGTTTGTGGCGCTACAAAAGCCGTGCCTTAAAGTTACATAAAAAAAAGAATAAATGGTATCATAAAATACTGTGACTGTGATAAAATTCTAAGTCCATATCTACCTTAATACAGTGCCTTGTAAAGGTTTAAAGACCCTTTGAACTTTTTCACAACTCGTCATATTACAAACAGAAACTTTGTTATATTCCAATTGGGATAAGAGACCAACACACAGACCTGGAAAAACCAGAATCCTCCTATCTGGCCAGAAAACCTTCTGCTATGTTTGCTGTGGCTCTAAATAGCTTACGGCCGCTAGGAGTTTGTTTTTTTTAACAATGACTTCTTCTAGTCACTTATCAAAACATGCCAGATTTGTGGAGTAAACAATCGCTGGTTTTTCATCTTTCTAGATTCCTCAACCTTCTCAAATGGCTTTCAGCTTTTCTTCCTGACCGCTACTCGCCTTCTCCAACTAGTAATTCTTGGCACTGTGTAGTTCATACAGATTTAGGCTGGTACCTCCGTCTCTCTCAGACGACGCTTTAAAGTATCACTGGAGTCGGTTTTCCCCCGCAGGCGCTCCAGATCCCGCTCCAGTCGCTCTTTGGCCTGTCGGACATTCTGCAGCAGCTCTGTGGCTTCTGTGCTCGCTTTCACTGCCTGGGGAAAAATCAGAAGGTCAAAGGCTGCTAATGTGTCCCAAGACAAGCATCTTGATGTGCTCGTCCAAACCTTACCCATGGAGGTCGAAGAAAAAGGAAACAAAAAGCTACTCGTGTGAATAAACTGAGTTCTACAGCACAATGCAAATCTGTCAAAGCTGCTTGCATCCCTACATTTTTGCAGAGTGCCACGAACGTCTTCGTTTGACAAAAGGGAAACAATAAAGGTAAATTTACCTTAGACAGTTTGTCTTGGAGCTCTTGGATTTTCACCTGCTGTTCAGAGTTGGTCTACAAGAAAGCAAAGAGTGAATTTACTGATCAAATCAAATTTGATAACTGTAAAGTTGCAAAAATAAACAGCATCCTGATTCCTCATTTACCTTCTCAAGTTTGGAAAGAAGCTCCTCCACTTCAGCTTTTCCCTGCTCTTTAGCCTGAAAACAAATAACCCTGGACAGGTTAGTCAACATTTCCTCACCGAGAACAGAGCTCACTGTTAAATGATGGACTTCTGAGAAATAAAAAGCCTGTGTTATTTCATAGGTGGATTTTAGTGAAATTTATCATTTGAATGTCTATATTTATTACCCAGCAGAAATGTATCCACAACTATCAATACAGTAATGTAGTTTTGTTCTTAGAAACTACTTTTAGTTTATACTGAATTAATCCAAGAGCTTTCAAGCACTGGAGGAAAAGCAAACACCATGGATCTGCAGTTTTGCTCCAACGCTCGACACGAGGAAGACCTTCATTTAATTTGGATTGTTTCATTTGCACAATAAGCAAATATCAAACTACTATACAATGAGTGCAAATAACTGAAGGGAAAACAAGGATTTAAAATTGAGGATTCTTTAGATAATCTATAGATCTAGTTTGTTTTGATGAAAAAGTAAATAAACCTTTTGGATTCTCTGCTGGTATTCCACTGCTTTTCGTTTCAGTTCTTCGCTTGTTTGTCTGGAGTCTCTCAGCTCGGCTTCGTAGAGGTCGCTGCGACGCCTTGCAGCTGAAAGGTCCTCTTCCAGCTGCCTGATGGTCACTTGCATCTCCTCCAGCTGGGCGTGGTACTCCTGAGGAACAGCACATGGTGGTGAATAATAACGAGGGGGGGAAAACATAAAGCAAAAAAAGAAGTTGAAGATGTTAATGTTCATTTAGTTGTTAAAAAATTATTTCGATGGGTCCCGAGATCCTTCCTTTTTTCAGATTTGTTTTCTAATAAAAAAGAAATAAAATAATGGGATCATTTCAAGCGGGGCAGAGTCCAAACGTAAATTCATGGACAATTGATTTTCATAAATTTACGACGGTGAAAGACACAGCTGATTTACTAATAGAACATCTATATGGGTTCAGATCGTAGTTATTTGTGGTTTGCCTCTGCATATTTTACATGCATCTGATGATCTGTTACATGAAGACTTGGTGTGTTCAAGCCAGTATAATTACTGGGTGCCCCCCTGACCCCTGTATGGTGGCTGGGAGAACCTCTTGGTCAATTGCTCATGTTTTGAACCTTGCAGGGATGCCATCTGCTCTGATGACCTTTATGAGTGTCGGCCACCCAGATGGGAAGCCCCGTCTGTGTGACAGACACACAAAGGGAGAAATATTATCTCGCTGTTTCCTCACTCACTCTGCTATCAAATATGGCTTAAAATAAACCCTGAAAATTTACAGTAGACTTGGAAAAGATTCCAATGTTGTAAGTGGAAAAATGAAACCTTTTTTTCCCTCCCCCCATGACATACTTGTTCCTTAATTTCTTGCAGCTTGTTGCTCTGTTCTCTTATGTCGTGCAGCAGCTGCATGGCCTTATCGTCCTCTCTGGAGACCTCGACGCGTGCCTCCTCCAAGCTCCGCTTCAGGCTCTGCAGACACATGCATGCAAACACAAGGTCCAATCAACCCAGTCGGTGGTGTAAAAGCTGCACAGATGTCTGAATGAGCAATCACCCCTTTAACAACAGCACATTCAAACGTTCTCCGGCAGCCTACCAACACATCTGAACAAGCTGGTAGTATGACTCACACTGCACTCAGTAATGTAGGTGGCGAGGTCTTGCTCCAGGATGCTTCTCTGCGTCTCGGATGCCTTCAGCTCCACATCCTTCTGGTGGAGCACTGACTCCAGGTCAGTCATTTTACGCTGGAACCTGGAGATTTCTTGCTCCATCTTAACGCAAAGAAGACACGTTATTCCACGCCTTCAAGCGAAGGTTGAAAATTTAAAACAATAAAGAAAGAAAGAAACCATGGTTTTATGCTCAGACTGTGAAATGTGACCATACGCTGCATGAAAATTACAAAAATGAGCAGCAATATGTTCGTATGCCAACTCGCACTTGGCCGGTAAAGATTATTCTGATTCAGATTATGAGCGATTTCTCTGACCCATCGCACCACCATGAATGCCGCAAATTACAAAGCTGTGATGTTGTACAAACAAAAAGATTATCTTGGCTTATTGAAGCACAAACAGAAGCTTCTCTGATCTGTGTTAAGCCAGTCTGCCAGAATAAACACAAGTCTGGTAATAAAACCCACATTGTTGGGTCGATTTTGTTAAAAATCCAAAACATGCAAACAGAATTTTACAGTTTCCAATAAGGAATTAGTCGCTTTGGTTCGCATGAAATTTCTTTTTAGAGGATGCTTACAATACAGTTTTGGAAAGAAAGCTTTATTTAACAAATCTCCGTTGAGAATGAATGAATGCTTTAGTGAAAATGAACTGTGATGAAACATAAAAACGTGGCTTTGCTCTCCTACCTTATGACATTTGTCTTGAGTTTCCTGTAATTCTTTGCTTTTCAGATGAAGCTTCTTTTCCATAGAGTTGGTCTTAGCAGGTGAGTTGAGGCCTGCAGACACTGACCTGAAATAACAGCATATCAAGAAAGTCCTTAGTGGACTGAAGAAAAACACAGGTCCTTCAAACTAGCGGCAAAACACACTGCAATAGTAGCATGATATATTGGCATTAACATCGGTATCGCTCGATTTTAGTCCTTTCTTAGCATATCAGTATCGGCCCAATAGGTAAACCTGGGTGGATAAACACAAAACAAATAGAGGGGTAGCAGTGGCTCAGGAGGCTGGGCTTCATCCTGTAACCTGCGAGTTGCCGGTTGGAACCACTAAAAAAAAAAAATCTAAATTAAATTATTTTACTACAGGAACAACCAATATACTGGATTGTGGGGTTCAATGTATTCTAATGCATTTTACTCATTACTATAAGTTGCTTTTCTGAGGAAAAAAATAAATATTATTGTATTACCCTAGGGGATAAAACTTATAGATGTACAATTTATATTACATTTTGCTAGACTATAAATTTAAAGGTTTAAATATACTTTAACTGATATTCAACTTTTGTCAAGTATGTTTTTATATTTAAATTTGGTATACGACCTACAGTATATATCCATTTGTGTAGTGGCAAAGAAAAACACAAAACCTAAATGCACATTTAATTAATTAAAGTAAATGTATTTAGGGGTGGGCTTAAGGTCAAGTCCAGTAAATATAATTCAGCCTAAGTCACATAAGGATGGCAGCCAATCCTTGATTCTGTCCAGAAATTATTGCACCATCATTGTTAAAGCTCCCTTAAGTAAGAGCACACACACATTACGACAGGAAGGTTTTATAATGCTGTAATAAAAATTATAATGCAGACACAAAACCCACCATCAAAAATAAACATCAAGGTTTGCCTTCAATCAGTTCTTTCTATTTAGAGGTGCATCTAGTCCAGCAACAACACTCCTGCCAACAGTTTGGGCGAGATGCATGAAAGCATTTCAGAGGAGAGAATATCATCTATTTTCTATTCAATATGGTTTATTCAGTACAAAAACAAACTGCAGAGAAGAAAAATAAAGAGAGACGCAGGCATGGAAATATTTCCTCTTTCTCTGATTAAATAATGTGACAGAGAATTTTGATTATGCTGTTTATCATGGGTCTATCCATCTTTAACTTTGCAATGAGTTTAACATTCTTATCTTTTCTGATTTGTTTCCTTTGGAGTATTAAGAGCATACAGTTGATGCGGTTTAATCTGCTGTGCTGGAGACAAAATAGCTCTGGAATAAATGAACAAGCCTTTATGAATGAGTTTACAAACACAGCAAAAGGATCTTTAACACAGTTGACTCAGCCTGAGTCACAGTGTTAAAAATAACGCCACAAAAGCAATCCCTGCTCTCTGTGTTTGCTGCAGTGAGGAGAGATCCCATTGAAACATCTCAATACATGGAGCATACACTACATAATATAAAGCAGAATCCCTCACCCACCCACTCACATTGAGCTGTGCTATATAAAGACTGAAACGCCACATCAGTCATTTATTTCATGGGAATCCTGATTAAAACTGAAAGCCAACAAGCAGTCAACACAATTATGTTAGGAATTCACTTATCTCACTGCTGTTTAGTTGAATAGTTAAAAGAGGCTGTGTGGAGAAAATACTGTAGTGATTAAAAAGGTATCCAGTTGCGGTTTTCAGGTTGGGGTCTATTGTTTTTCTATCTATCTTTCATACAAGTGACAAAACGTCAAAAGAAAGACGGATATCATTCTCATAACATTCAGACTCCTTCATGCACATTGAAAATGATTATGGGTACAAACTATGCGGCTCTAACATATTGCAGGCAGAAGAGAAAAGAAAAAAAAAGAATCCAAAAAAAATGTACAGGAGAGAAAATATTAGATCCCTCTGTAAAGAACATGGTGGTTGTCATTTCTTTGAACTGTGGCTGAAAAATAAATGAGGACTCAGTGCAGACCACATTACTGAGGGGAATCAATAAAAGACAGGAACAGGAGGAAGGTATGCATGTTTAAGGCTTATTAGCATTGATCTGGTGTATACACAGAATATATTTATGACGCAAGAGAAATATGAATATGAAGAAAATCCACGTAAAGCCACAAGGTTCTAACAACAGCTAGAAATCAGGAACAACAAAGCAAAAGTCGGGAAATTGTGTCTTGGAAATCAATTTTATGCAAATTTCTGATGATTTGCCTTTTTTTTTTTTTTTTTTTTTTTTTTACAAATAAAAAAAATCAAAAAAACACA